>QEYB01000761.1:0-38419 GCA_017562135.1 Dipylidium caninum
AGCGACACATGAGACGCGGTGGGTGTTGCTCATTCAATTCAGTGTTTACTATTTGCAATTCAGTTATGGAAGTGAGTGAAATGGGTGAATAATGCATGAAAAGGAAATAGAGCCAAATGGGTGGAATTAGGGACTCCGTGGACACGAAGAGCAGTAGCAGTACCTGTGAGTGTTATGTAGGAGGCAGATGAAGAGAGTTGAGGTTCGCCGACATGTGCGACAAGGTGTTCTGGTAGTTGGAGTTGAGAGAAAGGTGTTGGATGCGGGTCAGGCAGAACCGGGTTATAGATGTCGAGGTAACCCGAGACCTAGGCCGACGCGTGCAACGAGCCGAATGCATGCAATTATGCCCTTAGCGCGATGGTGGCTGCTCCTTCTATCCTGACCTCATTTCTACAAGTGGGCTCACACAATTCGTTAATCTGTACAACACAATGTGGCGTTTCCGCACTCATCATTCGCTGCAGTGCACACAGCGTATTAATGCCGCAATGGGACATGCAGCCATGCTGGTCAAGGCGGCGGAGGCGGTGAAGTTGAGGTTATTCACAGAAAGGGGTGTCTGAGGCCTAATTTCCTCAGTTTACGTGAGGCCTTCTTATCATTGAAGTCATCACGAGGGCAGTGGTTTTTTAATCAGAAGTGCACAATACGCCCTCCTCTCTCCTTCTCCGTCCAAAAGTTTCTTTTTGACTGCAACGGTGATTCCACAACGACGTCGGCACTTATTGGGCATGAAGTCGCGCGGTGAAGATTACCGCGCTCAGAGCCTTGTCTTCCGTTCATCGCAACAAACAACAGTATAGATCACTGCATAGGCCTGCTTGCATGTGAGTAATTGCCTCACTCGAGGACATTCAGCAAACAGCACACCTGGCCTTTGCTCTGAGCAACCAGTCTAAAATTCCCCTGTGCAATTGGGGAAGGGAAGCGAAGTGTGTCGAAGTAACGTGATGCCAAGAACGATTAGCCGAGTTAAACCCCAATAATTCTCCTGAACAACAGAACAACACATCCGAGCCATGCCCCGACTACAGTGACAATAAGTCACTGTTTGGACATGTGCTCCTGTTGTTGCTTCGACGACGAAAGAAGGCTGCCGTGTAGAGTGTTCTTTATAAGTTGGAGCGAGATGAAGCTTTGCGCACCAACACTTGTGTGCGTGGCAGATACATTTTTTTTTCAAGCAGGTCCATGCACAAGCCAATACTAAACTCATTCGAAGAATCGTCGCGCGAAAAAAATACTGGTCCTCGTGCTAAACCACTCCCTGCTCATCGCTGCTTCACCTGCGTTCCGCGTAAAGGGACAACCAACAACCTATTGTGCGCGTCTCCGAGGGCAAATTAATAGAATTCCCGCTCGTGTTCACTCTGTTTCCCCGAAAAATGGATCTCAAATATTCAGAATGCTTTTACTATTGGCTGGTTGGACTTCCTCGTTCACGCCAACACAGGGAATCGTTCTTCTTTTCATCTTCCATCACACACGTCAACTAATTATCATGTCAGCTGGTAGAGATGTACTTCCCCTCCCCCATCTCCTCTCCCTCCTCCTCCTTCTCCTCCTCCTTCATGATAAGTCGCTATTGTGTCCATCAAGTGCGTTTAATTGATGCCCAGATGCAGTGGACAGTGCATGCGGACGAATGTTCAAGTGCTCCGCGGAGTTGATTAGGAAGCGTTCTGCATCTCTATCTCTATTGTTGACATCAATCTGCGTATGAGTGTCAAAGGTCCGCGGAGTGCTCTGCCTCAAACAAACTTCAGAATCGAGATTCTGTGCAGACAACGACGTTGTAACAACTTAAGGTTAGTTCAATTTAACGTCACCATGAGCCCTGCGAGCCGTGTCCCCTTAAAACACACTGGAGCGAGTATACCAGAATGGCATATTTCTATGGAGTCCTAATGCGCAGTTTTGTTGCACAACTGCAAAACAACTCTCAAGGCTTCTTTCCACACTGCAACTATTGCATTAGAATCGCCACATGGGTTTTGTTTAACCGTCCAAGTTGCTCTAAGAGGCAACTCACGATTGCCACACTCAAGTTGTGAGGAATAAATTCGACTCACCAAAATCTGATGCAGGCGTATCCACGCATTTGCGCCCTCCATCACTCTGCGCATCTTCGTGGGCCACCTTAACCCATCACAAGTGCTTACTGAGCATGAGGGGCGGACGGGATTGGGGGAAGTGTGCGCCACGCGGTCACTCAGGGAAAGGGGGAAGGAGAGAAGGCCATAGGCAAGGGCTAAGGCGAAGTTTCAGTGGGTAGCCTGAATTGCGAACCGCGGCTTCATTTGGTCGCATTGAATTCAACTCACTTTCGACCAGTTCACTTCAAATCGTTCCATTTTGCTATTAGGCCCCTACTTGATCCGACCACCATTTTCTTGACAATTCTTCTTCACATAGCAGTAAAGCACATAATCGTACCTTGAGATCCTGTCATTCCAGACAAACTGGATGCAGACTAACCTTTGGTTGAGATCAACATAGAAGCATTTTATTCGCCAATTTTCTGTGTTTCCATTCTTTCCTGCTTGCATGCTTTCATTCACTCATTACTTCTACTCACTTCGGCTTAGTGAAGTTAATTTGAAGGCAGATGACACATTTCCCAACAAAATCCTGACCATTCCACACACGCAGTTCCCTGAATACAAATAGAGTCTACCGCAGTAACAGATGATCTTCCAACGCCATCTAACACCTTTCCCGATAACATTCTCATCAAGGGCTAGTCAAGTGTGGATGAGGTAATGAAAATTAACCAACGAGAAGTGTATGTCAATGGGGCGACCTATGACTACTGTGGCAGAACTCAGGTCTCTGTGACACTATTTCCATCCTAATTTTGTAAAGTGTGAAGAAGGTTTATTTCAGGGAGGGCAAACTTTCCTCAGTGAGAAGTGCTCTCCGCCCACTCATGGGTCTAAAAAAGCTGCCGGGGTGAAGGTACAGTGGCTGGAGACGACGATGACATGGCCCCAACCATCGGTGTCCCTACAAGTGACGCTCATTAGTTTTAAGTTGCTTTTCAACTTCATTCACATTGACTGTCCAGAACCATCCTCCATACCTGCAATCTCTGTTTGAGACGTTTGCTTGGTGTCGGAGGCATGCTCGCAGTCAGTTTGTTTGCAGATTTTACTCTATCGCGACTTGCAGAAATGTGCCAACCGAGGGTTTAAGTGTGGGGAATGTGAAGGGGTATTTTGAATGGTGAAAGTAGCAAGCTCTCGAGGCAATGTTAGGTGATGAGCTGCAGCGAGGACTCCTCGAATCCAACTTTTAAAAAATGTCGATGAATGCAGAAGAGAAAGACGGTGGATAGCGAGCTACACAATCAAACAAACGGCCACAAAGCTACGGTGCTAGTATTAGTACTCCGTTGTCTCTTCCGCAACTAAACTATACATGTTGCCTTCACTTCTCAGAACGTCAGTAGCCCTCAGTTTGCGCCTCTTCGTGCAAACTGATCCTCAGCACCAACTCGCGCAGAGCAGCCCTGCACCCGCTTGAGGAGATCTACTCGTGTGGCCGAGCTCAAAGTGGTTGATGGGCTCCGCAAAACGCACGGATTGGAAGATGACCACCACATCGTCCTCTCCTCAAAGGTATTCATTAAACATCCTTCTTTTCTAAACATGGGTACACTGGCTAACCCAAATACCCGGAATAAACAGCAAACAGTTGAGAATTCCGCTCAATTTACGTCAGACGTCACGAGCGTGTCTTGCAGCAACGTCATGCCTTCATATGCAGCCATTGTTTGGGCTCCCGTGCCACTGAGCCCACAACCGACCTTTCAGTCGGGTGCCACCAAGGTCTCTGCAGTGTCAAGTCAATTGACCTACTCAACACTGCCACTTCCCCGAAAGTCAGCTCCACCATCTTCATATATGCCGCATTTTAGAAAACTTTCATTCCGACATCACGAAACATGCGGTTAAACCGATTTTTATAGGAGCCTAAATGGACAATTGATGTGATAGGTGTAAATTGTGAAAGATATCACCATTGTTAATTCCCATTCGTCTCGCGTGAGTCACACTTTTGTCCTCCTTTCTTCCACCCGTTCCACCAACCTTCCTATCCCTGTCAAAGCCCACTTTATTAGGTCTCCCAATCAACATGTCGTTGGGGTCCATATTTTATAGCAATTTTCATCCCAAATAAAGACCACACACACAACCTTTATTGTCACCCATCAGAGCTTCTCATTCCATCTATTTGGCTTCTCTCCCACTCCTTTATTCAATAGGCGACCCATAGATTCTGCTCGCCTTGGCGGATGACGGAGGCCAATCGGTAACATGTCTCGTGGGCAAGTAAGGTGAGTTGTGGGTGAGCATTCAGAACCAATTGTACGTAGAAGGCACTTGTTGCACCAAAGTAGGTAGAGATTAAACGAATAAGATCGCATGAGGCTCAGGTGAGGAGGGGCAAGTAAACAGTGTGACACGAAAATAAACAAGAGGTGTCTGCATTCAAAAGTAGTGTTACTCAGTGGGAGTGAGTAGAATGAGTGAAGTAATGAATGAAAGGAGATAGAGCCAAATGGGTGAAATTAGAAGCTCTGTGGGATGAAAGGCAAGGGCAGTCGGAGGACGTGTATAATGGGATGCAGATGGGCAGATTTGAAGTTTCGCCAAATGTGCTAAATGGTGTTGGGGTAGTTGGAGTTAAGAAAGATGTCGGATCGCAGGTCAGGCTGAATCGGTTATGCATGGCGAAGTAGCCCGAGCCCTAAGCCGACGTATGCCACGAGCCACATGCATGCATTCATGCCGTTACACGAATTGATAGCTGCGCGTCCATCTGACACCTTCTACACTCATCTTTCCACCACTCGGTTATACGCGACAAACAATGTGGTGTTTCCAGACTACTTGCCACTTCCTACTCATTCCACCTTGAAGTTACGACAGCGCACGTAATGTCACAGGCCCAGCAGGCTCGTTTCCAACCTGAGGATAGCATTGGTCAGGTGGCGTAATTGGTGAACCTGTTACAAACCACTCCTGTGAGCTGCGATTTGTTGGGACACGAGAAGTTACCTAACCGTCGGTGTTGTTAAGTGGACTTTCTGGAGGTAACGTGAGAACCTCGGCTTGTTAAACCGATAAAGCCATGGGGAAATGGAGACTAGGCGTCTCACTCGCGTCTGGACGAAAGAGAGCACGGCCTCGTCGGCGAGTTTTGAGGAGAGTGGAGAGTGAGTTACTTTCTCCTCAGTACGGTTGACTTACCCTTGTCCAATGATTATGCTACTACCGCTTTGCGCTAATCATTCAGTTGAACACGATAAGACACGTGAAGTCGAACGGGACAGTGTCGTGCTCGACGACTGTCGTGGACTGGGCTGCGGACTGGTGCGTATGACGTGAGGTCGTGTAAGGTGGTGGTGAAGTGAGTTGAAATGAGTTGATTTGACGGAGTCGACGTGAATCTCACTCATCGCATACACCACGAGTCAACGCAAGCCCGATGGATCAGTTATCCGCGTTGGCAATCACTCGCCTCCTCTCACCTCACTTTATCTCAGAATCGTCTACTTGTAGTCGCTGTGACTAATTCATGCGGGCATCGTGCAGTGGCTTTTAATGCCTCCAACTAAACTCCCCTGTTGTTGAATAAGATGATCAGGGATTCTCGCATCATTGCTCTTGCCATTTGGTGAGATGGGGTATTAATGTGATTGTGTCGAAAAGCGCATGGAGATAAGGCCGAGACCTATTGCAAAACGTATGATTACATTGAGGACTAATCTGTGCAGTAGGACACTATACATATCGTTGCGGTTAACATGAGCAAGAGACGAAACTCAACCCTCGGTGGTGTCGAGTCCACCACGCTGACGACTTCCCAGTGTTCGAGGTGGTGGAGGGGAGGCGAATGTGTGCTGAAGGCACACAAATATGGTGTGTGAAGTTGCCACAGAGAGGGTATCCATGTGCCTTGCACGTGCTCGAAATAAATCGTGAGAAGTGCATCTTTTCTCACCTCCACTATTTAATGATAGAAAACAAACGAGGTAGGAGGGCATGATCGCAAGAGGTGAATACAGAATGGGTTGACATAGGGTAGACAGCGGGCAAGAACGCTGTTTCGGCCAAATTTCTCTCCCGGCTGTCAGTTAGACATCAATGCCACGCTTCAGGTTAATGCTCGGTGTAGGAGAAGAGCAAGGTGAAGAGGATGGTGGTCACCTCTACCACTCAACAATCGCTACACTATACTCACATTCTGATCAACTGTAAATGGGAGATTGAAACTCAACTTGCACAAGGTGTAAGAACATGAAGAAGGCAAACCTTTGCGGGATCTGGTAAGATCGCTTCGAAAAGCAGGTCCATCCTCTCTTTATACAACCTGGAAGATTATGTGCTTCACGCAGAGTAAATGTCCTCCAGACAGAAAGTTTTCTTCCAACCGCTCACGCGACTACTCTTACCTTCTACCAAGTATGTCAAGTAGATGTGGACGACGGGGGCATTGTGGGAGCAATCGGCCTCCTAACAATTGACACTCACCATTCCTATGATGCTTTCACTCCACTTAATTGCATTGCTCAGAATTTTCCTCCTTCATACCGGTCTCCAGTTGAGACGTCTACTCTCGGACGGAATAGAGATTTCGTGTGAGAGGCATTCGTCTAGTTGGCCTGATGTTCACGCATTTGTCCCACCGCTTCACAGAGATCACGTCACATTGCGTGACCGGCCTTCAAAAGACCTTACTAGGTGAGACTGAGTAGAATGAACCATGGAACGCCTAAGTGAATTCTGCATAATTCTGAAATGCAGGTTGATTGCAAATGTGGCGAGACACGAAGTACTTATCTCAAGGTCATCAATTTACTTTCAATACGACTAGAAGCGAAATGTGCTAGGTAATCTCTACTCCTCCCCAGAGTAGACATCTCGACTCGACACTGGTAGAGATGAGGAAACTTCTCAGCGATGGCATCAGGCAAAGTAGAAGCAACAGGACGTTGGCAAGCTGATGGTATCGGTAATGTTAGCGTCATTTTAGTCAGTTGACTTGCACAGGCGGAAGGTTTGGAAAGATGCATTAGCGTTTCAACTGCAACTCACAAATCTTCTTCATTCGCCCAGCTTACATCTCATATTCTGCCTCACTATGCAAAAATCAAGATGGTGCTTCTTCTTCTTCTCCTCCTCTTTACCGTGGTGACAAGCCTTCTAATTGTCTTACGCCCTTCCAGAGTTGACATTTATTCTTCCCTCTCCTGTGAACCAATATGTGGGGGGAGTGTGGTGACTGTGAGGTGAAAAGAGCTTGGTACACCTCTGTTCGCCCTAAACCTCTCGCTTGACCGGATTACGCCCAGTAAGTTGGGCGAGCATTCTGCGGTCTCACCCGCAAAATTACACATCTGCGCAGCTGTCCCACATAGCGGTGTCATCACTCGAGGTATTTCAGTCATTTCTTCCTGTCATTGTCTGGTTCTTTGCTCCGGCAACGAAGAAGACGCAGATAATGTGGTCGAAGTGAAGCCTTCCTTCGTTTCCACTTACGTGTGTTAACCAAGCTCATATTGGACTGAGTTTTAACTCATTCAGCCTATGTGCAGACGCCTAATCTCTCTCTATTGTCGGCGGATAATAAGACCTTGCACAGTGAGCATTTTCTTCGGTGATTTACGTTTGTCGTAATTGTATTTGTATTGCCTCACCTATGGTAAAATCGTTTGTCGAGGAAAGTGTTATAATTGTTAGACGTTGCAGGACCGGGTGCCAGCACAATGTGTAAACTTTCATGTAACAGGTGTCCGACACTTGTCACCGATCTGGCTCTTCACTGTGAGCCTGAGTCACGCAGTCAACTCTCGCAGTCACGCACTCCGCCGTGGTTTGCTTCCTCCACTGAAGTTGCACCAAAGACAAGAAGAGGTGCTGGGGACTAGTGGCAATGTTGGAGTGATGAGTGCTTCGCTTCCGTGTTAATACCATAGTGCGCGTCTCGTAGTATTGCTAGCTCATTGAACTGACTTTCTTAGGTCACTTCTGCGCAGTCTTCGCTCACTGAGTAGGCGTGCTAATCTCCTCTGAGTTGAAGATCCGCCTCATTGTTTCGCCTCGACTTGCTTAGTTAATCTCTAAGAAACCGACGTTATTTCATTTGGCATAGCCATTTATTTTCACCCACCCGCATTACTGACTCTGCTTGGACCACTCAGTTCCTAGCCAGTCAGACCTGCAGACCACCGATTGCTGGAGACTGGAAAAGAGACTATTTTTTTCCACTCCTTTGGGCGGACCTATTCTCAACTGATGCCACATAAAGTTCACTTATATCCTTTTAAGTAGACACCCACGTTGAAGCAACACTCTCGCGTTGTGACAACACATCGAGCACCGGTAAAGCCCCAGTCGCCTAGGACCACGCGAACTCGGTAAAATCGCTTTCATTCTGCTTCATCACCGAAGCGGAACTCATGTGAAGTGGACAGCTGAAGGCATCTCAGTGTGTGTAACTTGAGTGCTACGTCTGGTTCCCAATTCACTGTCAACACAATACCACCTCAATGCCCGCTTTTTCGTCAAGTGCTGAAGTGGAATGCGAGACGTTTGGGCGTTGACAATTGACACAATTGAGAAGCATTACGTGGCCGTGAAAGTTTCATTCGTTTTCATAGTGGCGTGAAGGAGTCGTTGATGAAGAAGAAAGCATGTCATTGGGCAGAGGTAAAGCCTCTGTTGACGGGAGCAAAGAAGCGAATAAAGGAGGGTGGCGTAAGGCTAACAGCCGTGGGTACTGAGGACACGTCTTCCATATATCTACTCCACCCGCACATTTAGCTCTGGGGAGCAACGGATGTGATTCTTGTGACATGTTTGTGGGACAAGACGAACAGCTTGCAATCCCTGATAATGGGAAGACACCCACTATTGCACGGACGAAGCCTGTGTCCACGGAGAAGTTTGTGAGTTCATATGTCACCAAGAGCCTCGGGATCATGCTCCAGACCGAAGAATGATGAGTTGACACAGAGCAGGTTTATTGCGGCACCGCCTCGTACAATTAATGATTTAGACATCGGAATGGTGGAAACGATGCTCCTCGACAAAATTAAGTTGGAGAGTCTGACCTAACTCTCACCTGCAGCAAGCGTATGGTAATCACGTGCACTAAGGACTTATTAGTCTAAGGGAGCTGATATCTCTGTTCCAGAGGGGAGAATGCCCGATACCTGGCTAAAAGAAGGCATGTGTTCACTCACCCTGTACCCTTCACATTGTGTCATCTGCCTTCAAAATTAACTTCACTAAGCCGAAGTGAGTAGAAGTAATGAGTGAATGAAGGCATGCAAGCAGGAAAGAATGGAAACACAGCAAAATTGGCGAATAAAATGCTCTATGTGATCTCAACCAAAGGTAGTCTGCATCCAGTTTGTCTGGAAGACAGGATCTCAAGGTACGATTATGTGCTTTATGTGCTATGTGAAAGAAGAAATTGTCAAGAAATGGTGGTCGATCAAGTGAGGGGCCTAATAGCAAAATGGAACGATTTGAAGTGAACTGGTCGAAAGTGAGTTGAATTCAATGCGACCAAATGAAGCCGGTTTCGCAATTCAGGCTACCCACTGACTTCGCCTTAGCCCTTGCCTATGGCCTTCTCTCCTTCCCCTTTCCCTGAGTGACCGCGTGGCGCACACTTCCCCCAATCCCGTCCGCCCCTCATGCTCAGTAAGCCACTTGTGATGGGTTAAGGTGGCCCACGAAGATGCAGAGTGAATGGAGGGCGCAAAGTGGATAGCTGCATCAGATTGGTGAGTCGAATTTATCCTCACAAACTTGAGTGTGGAATCGTGAGTTGCCTTAGAGCAACTTGGACGGTTAAACAAAACCCATGTGGTCTAATGCATAGTTGCAGTGGAAGAAGTTGAGTTGTTTGCAGTTGTGCATAAAATGCGCATTAGACTCCATAGAAATAGCCATTCTGGCGCTCCAGTGTGTTGGTTAAGGGGACACGGCTCGCAGGCTCATGGTGACGTTTAAATTGAACTAACCTTAAGTTGTACAACGTCGTTGTCTGCACAGAATCTCGATTCTGAAGTTTGTTTTGAGGCGAGGCACTCCGCGACCTTTGACACTCATACGCAGATTGATGTCAACAATAGAGATAGAGATGCAGAACGCTTCCTAATCAACTCCGCGGAACTTGAACATTCGTCCGCATGCACTGTCCACTGCATGGGAAGCACTTGATGGACACAAATAGCGACTTATCATGAAGGAGGAGGAGGAGGAGGAGGAGGAGGAGGAGGAGTGGGGGAGGAGAGACATCTACCAGCTGACATGATAATTAGTTGACGTGATGAAGCGATTCCCTGTGTTGGCGTGAACGAGGAAGGTGGTAAAAGCATTCTGAATATTTGAGATAATTTTTCGGTGGAACAGAGTGAACAGTAGCGAATTCTATTTATTTGCCCTGGAGACCGCGCACAATAGGTTGTTGGTGTCCCTTTACGCGGAACGCAGGTGAAGCAGCGATGGCAGGGAGTGGGTTAGCACGAGGAAAGTATTTCGCGCGACGCATTCTTCGAATGAGTTAGTATTGGCTGTGCATGGACCTGCTGAAAAAATTATCTGACCACGCACACAATGTGGTGCGCAAAGCTTCATTCGTCGCTCAACTTATAAAGAACACTCTACACGGCAGCCTTCTTTCGTCGTGAAGCAACAACAGGAGCACATGTCCAACAGTGAACTTATTGTCACTGTAGTCGGGGGCATGGCTCGGATGTGTTGTTCGTGTTCAGGAGAATTATTGGGGTTAACTCGGCTAATCGTTCGTGGCATCACGTTACTTCGACACACTTCGCTTCCCTTCCCAATTGCACAGGGGAATTTTAGTTAACTGGTGTGCTCAGAGCAAGGCAGGTGTGCTGTTTGCTGAATGTCCTCGAGGTGAGGCAATTGACTCACATGCAAGCAGGCCTATGCAGTGGATATACTGTTGTTTGTGCGATGAACGGGAAGAACAAGGCTCTGAGCGCGTAATCTTCACCGCGCGACTTCATGCCAATAAGTGTCGACGTCATGGAACTCGGTGCAGTCAAAAATACTTTGAGACGGAGAAGGAGGAGGAGGGGGCGTATTGTGCACTTCTGATTAAAAACCACGCCTCGTGATGACGTCAATGATAAGAAGGCTCACGTAAACTGAGGAAATTAGGCCTCAGCACACCCCTTTCTGTGAATAACCTCAACTTCACCGCCTCCGCGCCTTGACCAGCATGGCTGGCATGTGCCACCATGCGCATTACGTACGCTGTCGTGCCTGCAGCGAATGATGAGTGGGAAACGCCACATTGTGTGTACAGTTTAACCTAATGGTGTGAGGCCCACTGTAAGAAAGAGGTCAGATAGAAGGAGCAGCCACCCATCCGCGTAAGGGCATAATTGCATGCATTCGGCTCGTTGCACGCGTCGGCCTAGGTCTCGGGTTACCTCGACATCTATAACCGGTTCTGCCTGACCCGCCATCCAACACCTTTCTCAACTCCAACTACCAGAACACCTTGTCGCACATGTGGCGATACCTCAACTCTCTTCATCTGCCTCCTACATAAACACTCACAGACTGCTACTGCCTCTCGTCCCACGGAGTCCCTAATTCCACCATTTGGCTCTATTTCCTTTCATGCATTATTTCACCCATTTCACTCACTTCCACTGAGTAACACTGAATTGAATGCAACCACCCGCGTTTATTTCGAGTCAGCCTATGTGCATTCTATTTACTCCCTTGACTGCAACGAGGTCTCACTCGTGTAACGTCCACTGAATGTGGTGCAACTAGCGCCTTTTACCTACACTTTGCTCTGAATGCCCATCCACAACTCACCTTACGTGCCCACGAGACATGTCATTAATTGGCCTCCCTCGTCCGCAAAACCAAGCGAGCAGAATCTTACTCGCCCTTACTAAGACCAATGTCGAAAAAGTGGACACGATGTGAGTCAATCTGTGCTGAATGTGCTCTCGCCACCTCCGTCTGGTTAGGCCTTACTTATTTCCACCCATAGATCAGCTTTGCCCGCTCCGATAGACTAATGTGTCGCGAGTGCACCTGATTATAATGCACGCACGCCCAATTGCATACTTTCGTGTCTAAGGCGTGGCGTGCAATGCTGCATTGACATCGAGCGTTTGCCAGAAAACAGGAGCGCATACTTGAAGAAAGCTTTGCACAGCCGCTGAACCTTATCTCCACTGTAACATCATTTTGGACAAATGTCACTTCAAACTTAGCAAATGTAGTAGGAATGAGCGAGTGTAGGTGCCATGGTAACTGGTATAAACTGTGGCAGAACACACTGTGACAAGAGTTCACATGAATGCCAATTGAAAGACGTGTAGTTGGAGGCAGTAAGTTAAGCAGGTGTGGTTTGTGTTTAGAAGAGTCAGCCGATACTGAGTGCGTTCGGATGTCAAGCGACCTACAATTGTATCGCTCGGAGGTGAATTCTGTTCTAATCGCCTCCTCCTCAGTCCGTGGGTCACTGAGGAAGAAATGGTCTCTTCCTTTGGAATGCTACTCGTCTTGTTGCAAAGAGTCCTCCTCACGTCTCATTTCATTGCCACTTACCTCTCACATGCATCAGTTTACGTTGATGGCGCATATTTTAAGATTTATGGCGCTGACTTCGGAGGCGGAGAATGCACACGGACTGTTAACTATCATCGTCCTTACAAGCATTAGGGAGAAGCGTCGTTGAGTGGCGTGGCAGAGAATGGCGACTGCGAGATCATGAGGAAGGGGAGGGAAAGGGCGCAGGAGAGAAAATAGTGCAGATTCGGCAGTCTAGGCTTCGCGACCTGCCATTAACGCAGCGATTGATTTACCAACTTGTTGACGTCTGATCTGGCGCGGTGGCTGGACAAAAAAAGTCCGTTCTTGAAGTCATTTACGCAGACGCCATTGTAGGAACATCAGCGCAGCATGACCATTGAGTAACTGGCAAGATGTGGAGGTCACTGCTGTGACTTGATTTTCACGCCGTTCGCATTGCAGATGCTCAGATTTTACGGCAATGACCAAACCCATATCGTCTCAGAGCAGGTATTTAGGGAAGCCTGGGTTTGGTGAAGTGAGGAGTTAAAAGATATGATTAAGCCAAAAATTTACCATCTCATATCTGCTTTTTTTCAACTGGACATCACCTGGTGGTGACGTGGGACGCTGCGTTTAATCGCAATTTTGGCCGCCACAAACTATCGGTATTAGCTTGAAGCCCTCCGTCAATCGGTAGCCACACGTAGTACCACGTTGGATGGTATTTCCTCACCCAGACGCTCCATACAAACAAAAGACTTGACTAACCTAAATTGTGCTGTTCAGTGGCAAAGCGGTCGACAGTGTGCACTTCATTTGGCGGATGGAGGGCCGTACCACGTGCACTGGTGGAGTGCAGAAGAATTCAAAGCAAATGTAGAGCAAGAGGAGTGATTGAACGGCCGAATTGGAATTCAGATGAGTGCAACAAATGCTCAGTAATTTAATTTAGCGCCGCAAAGAGCGTGGGAGCACTAGAATCAAGATGATAGGAAATTAGAAAGGAAGCTGAATTTCTCTCGGTGACTGAGGGATTTGGCTTTGTCATCCAACTGCCTTCTCCCCCTTCCTCGTCTCTACATGCAACCTCATCACCCTCACACTCACCCTCACCCTCACCCTCACCCTCACTCCACTCCCAACCCCTAATTCTTCCACTACCCTCCGTTACACAGCACGCACTTCACCCTGATCGCCACCACTACTGTGTGTGTGGCCACACCCTCTGATTGGACTCTCACTATTTTGACAAGGGCACAACACGCTTCTCACCCTCCCCCCCCCCGCTCTCCACCTTTCATTGATCGCATGCGTGGTCTCTCATTTTGTCACGCGCTTGTCGATGCCGATAAACCAATGCGCATCGAGGCCTTCCAACCGCCCACGTGTCCATTGCGTACGTAAGCAGAACCACCATGACCCAGTGTCACTGTCAGACACGAGAGCTAGTAGAAATGAATGAGAGAGAAACTGGTCCCTCCAAATTGGTGAGTCCTACATTCCCCTTTCACGACATCACTATAGCACTTAAAAAGCATAAACTTTCCCCAAGTCCGACTTGTGATAAGCGGTGCGTGAAGTCCATACCATATTTTGACTTGAAAGGCTTCTCTACTTGACAACTCAGCTTATATGTTATCTTCCCTTAACTCGACAAGGAAAACGGAGTCAAGCGTTACGTATTAACGAGTTTGAGGTGGTCGGCAATGCCGAATGCATCCTCTACATATGTCCCACATGCATGTATAAAGCATTCAACAGGGGAAAATATTGACAGGCACGTGGGTAAATGCATGGAGGCTGAGTGCAGAGTGGAGGAGGACAGTCGTGGTGATCAATCGCACCACGCCGAGCCAGTACATTTTCCAAGTAGTATAAGTGAATCCTTTGCCGAGCTTTTGAATGAGAAAGAAATGGAGAATGAATGCAATGTAGTGTGGTGGAAATAAGCGGTGATGTGTGTGGGTAGTAGGGGCGGGCCAGGCAGAGGCGAATTTGCGGGTATTGAGGGGTGAGGAAGTAGCCAGAGCCCTCGACCGACGCGAGCAGTGGGCCACACACGTACACTCATGTCGTTACATGAATGAATGGCCGCCAATCTGCTGCTTGCCTTTGGCAGTACAGTTAGAGCAGGAAAGTCTATGTTCACCACATTCGCCCTCCCCCCTCGACCTCGATCGTCTACCCTCCTCTCCTCTGCTCACCTCAACCTCCTCACCTCACCTCACCTCACCTCACCTCACTTTATTTCTCTCTCCCCTTTTCACATCTCTTCTCTTCCATTTCCTCCTCCACTCTCACCACCCCTGGTCATTAGCGGGGCAATACCTCCACATTTCTATATCGTCCTCAAACTCACAAGAGATTTTGCTCGCCGCGGCACCATGGCAATTGCCGATGTCAAATGGGACAAAGCTGAGCACGTTTCACGAGTTGCTGGCAACTGCCTCCCATATCAAACTCTATCCAACAAAATGCTTCATGGGCTGCCTTTCAATATTACCGACATGGCTCCTAATTCCACCACCTGCTGCTTTCTCCAACCACCCACCCACCCACCCACTCATTCATTCATTCATTCATCCATTCATTCATTCTTTCTTTCTTTCCCTCCGTTCAGTATACCCATCTACACTTATTGAGGCAACTTTGAACTTCGTACGCCCCTGTGATGTGACCTGTTATGAGTGCGACAGTGCCATCTCTCTTAGTGAGACACTGAGTATTTTCACCTGTGGAGCAGTTATCTGCCACTCTAAACTAATGGTTCGCATGTGCAAGTAACTAGCACACGTGAATGCGTGGAACAGTGCATGGAGATGAGACTGAGATTTATTCCACACACAAGCGCCTACTGCCCTCACTCCTTGTCACAACAACCACATGCACAGTGTTCTACTCACCTAGCAACACTTGTCGCAGACTTCATCACATGACTTCCCCTCGCGTCCACAGCAGCCTTGGGTGAGGCGTGCGCGAGTTTTGTGAGAATGATTCTAGTGTGAATGTGCGGAGCCATTGTCGGGTAAATGAGGTGTTGTGGAGGGTGGAGGAGACAAGGCAGGAGGAGAGAAAGTAGGTGAGAAGAATGGAGCGGAGTGGAGTGGAGTGGGGTGAAGAAAGTGAGGTGAGCCGGTTGGTAGCCGTTCATTGGTGTAAGATTGCAAATGCTTACGTGCAACTCGATCTGTGCGTCGGCATAGGGCTTGGCTACTTCGCCATCAATCAGTCACTGAAGGCCTAATTTAGTACCAATCCATCCCTGCAAGATCACCCACTCTGCCTGGCTCGCGATCCGACGCCTTTCGTAGACAGATATTGGCTCGAGAAGCCATGTGGCAGAGCCGAAGAGGCTTATCCTTTCGGCACACCGCACGACTTGTACACGAGCCACGACGTATCCGCGTACAATCTACAATGAGAAAGACATCCTCGCATGTAGTGAGATCTGCTGCGGCACCCATTGTTCCGATGTTGGAAACAAGTGTTTCTCGGCAAAGCATACGAGAGTGAGGAGTTGTCCTGATTAGTGTGGCCAATAGATATGGAGGAGAGCTGACTGCTGAGATGTGCAAAGATTCTAGCCTATATGTGTGTGCTAATCACTAGCGCACTCGATCATTGATTTAAGCAACAGATAACCCAGCTCCACCGTTGAAAACACTTCACTTCTCCAAGTGGTTGTGGGAGAAACGGACACTCCCTCGTTGGCAGGCTCAATCACCTCACCCAACAGCGTAGCTGACTGTTCGCGGATGGTCAGCCAAAAGCCAGACAGCCTCAGCATAATTCAGTCGACGTCTGCACCAGCTTGTACTTTGACAGAACGAATATGCTGTTTTCATATATGTCAAGGGGTGTGATTATTCATTCTTGCTAGTTAACCGCAATGTCACCTGTCCTAATGGTAGCCATGGTGAAGCGTCTTTGAGTAAAGTTGTATGAGAGTATATTGGGACATTTGCATGCTCGCATATACATTGCTCAGAGTGTGTTGTGAGGCAATGTCTTGGGTCCATTGAAGATGCGCGTGAATACCATGATCAAAGGATTCCTATAAGGTCCGTCTCGATGTCCCCAACTGTCATGGATGTGATGAAGTGGCCACCTGGTAGGGGAAAACTTTTGCGCAAGATGGCGATGTTCGGAAGCTCTGTCTATTTACGGTCATGCAGAGGAGGAAAACGCATTTGAGTTCAGCAATTGATGAGAGGGAATGATGCACTGCACCTTTTCAACTTTCTGCCCATATGATAGTCTTCGTCTCAGACGTGTCAACAACAATATGCTCATGCATTAAAAAAATGCATACCATTTTCGCCTGCCGAAAATGGGACTCGGGATTAGGCGGCTGTACATAGGTCTGAATGGGTTGGACCTCAGGTCCAGTATGAGTTTGGTTAACACGCGTAAGTGGAAACGAAAGACCGCTTCGCTGTGACCACATCATCTGCGGCTTCTTTGATGCCGGAGCAAAGAACCAGACAATGACAGAAGAGGAGATGCTAAATACCGTGAGTTGAGTACTTCACAGCGTGAGAAACCGGCTCAGTTGAGTTGTTTCGCGGCGTGTCCTCTCGGTGATGAAGTGGCACCATTTTATATAATGTGGAAGGGCATGTGCTTCAAGCCGGCTAAATGAGGTCCAAATAGGAAGTTGGCCTCCATCGGCGCTTGCAGCATTTCTAAACCTTCCACCTTTGCAAGCATGTGCCTACGACGACGGTGCATTGCCGATACCATCAGCCCGCCCCCCCCCCCCCCAACAGTTGACGCTCAATACCCTCCTGTTGCTTCTACTTTGCCCGATGTCATCGCTGACGAGTTTCCTCATTCTCTACCAGTGTCGGGTCGAGATGTCTTTCTCTCGGGAAGAGTAGTGACGACATCGCACAAGCTATTCATGTAGATGATCTCTATAGTCGTCATTTTCCCTCCACATTTCACTTGCATTTCTGTATTGAAACTAAATTTATGACGTCGAGACACACTACTCTGGTGTGTCTTCTCATTTACTTCGCCTCGCAGTTCAGAATTTTGCCGAATTTTTCTCATTCATTCTGCCCTTCTCTCTACTCATTCTTACCCAGTAAGATCTGTTTGAAGGCCATCCGCACAATGTGATTTCATCTCTGCTGAACGTTGGCTCCATCTTCGTATTGCAGGGAGTCGGTAGTTTTCACCATCCTACCACAACTCTCCGCTCCGTTAGACTAATCATCCGCGATTGCGAGGCAATCATTGACTCCGTCCGCCATCCTGCTTAAAGTGTTCCTTGAATGTAGGGAGAACTCCGTCAATCTCAACTTGGGAACGCGACGTATCAGCACCTCCAAGTATACGCGATTGGGCAGCGGATTCGTTGTAGCTCGAAATGAGCTTGCGAGAGCCGATCGCTTTTCATTTCTGTACCGATTATCTACCCTCATACTCTGCTGCGTTAGGATTTTGTGGATATGCTTGACACATATGTGACCACAGTGGCTACCTCTCCCGTATCGTCTACTTTCGCAAGCGAACACTCTTCCTTGCAATGGAGAAATTGAGCATTACAAATGCCCATACTGCACGCCTACATTGCCTTTTTTTGTGCCGACCACGACTTCTGTGTTGTTGGTGCTGACGATCCGATGTGTTCCGGCATTCACCAGAGTGTAGCAAACAAGTGCATATTCGTACCTGGAATTTAATGCCACTTAAGCGTTTGCCCCTTCACACCTCACAAGTAGAATCATGCTGAGATTAGTGTTGCCGACATGACCTGCGGATGAGTCACTCGAGCTCTGGAGGCTCAGCGCTCGTGGGATATCCGTTGAGCCTGCTAGGCATGCACGCAAACTGTTCCCCTCATCCACCTTCATGCCATTCACTCCAATGTTCGTTTCTATGACGAAGCACAGTAAATCGTGCACTGACACCGAGCCTGGACAGGCGGAATGGGAGCAATTGAACCGGACGTTATGCAAAAGGGGGATGACGAGACGCCAACCATTTTTGGCCAAGGCGGCGAACAACTGGCACCACTGACAGTACTTCATGTCACCAAGTGTCTCTGTCGAGGTGAGCAATGGTCGTCTGCTCTCGCCATCTTTCTTTACGTGAAATATACCCTCACAAATATGGCCATTTCACTGTTGCCCCTGTTATCACACAAGCAATCCAATTGCCAATACTCACTCAGTTATTCATTCTACTCACTTCTTCCTCTTGCGATCACACCAAAATAAGCCGCTGGCAGCTAAGTGGAGTAATCTCTCACGAGTGTGATGGTGGCTGCGTCCTCTGGCACGTAGTGGTATTTTAGACCTATGCAGCAGAGTTATCCTCCAATGGACTAGATAACAGATGAAGAAATGTGGAGATTTTGCAGTCATTCAGGGAAGATACAAAAGTCTCAATGTGGCAGTTTCAGTGAAGCATGCCAGTCACGTGTGTGCCGTCTTTATTGCTCTTCACCAAACATTAAAGTGAGCATGGACTGTTTTGCGGATGGTAGAGTTCCAAGTTCACTAGAGAGTCAGGCAGACAAGCAGTCATTTTAGCTACGGGATGAGTATGTGTGAGATACGCGGCTGGCTTTATCCACTGATCGGCTATTTGACTGGCCACTACTTCACTACTTTTCGGAAGATTACTTGTCCAGGCCTGACCCGCGATGCCACGCCTTTCTTCGCCTCCACTGCCTGACTCACCATGTGGTATGCTTGTGACGCATACATTGCCCGAGAGGCCCGATGAAGTGGCCGCGACTTCAGTGAGTTTAATCCCACGGCTTAATCTTTACCAACTGCAATTGGGAAACGACATTAGTCCTGCGCCGATACGAGTACACTAGATCAATTTAAATTATTTACCCAACAGTCCTACATGCTTGCCTTGCCTTGAGTATGCGTGTAACAGAATTTCTCTTGTGTACATGGCAATCTTGGACAGATGCGGACGCCTAAGTGCTACAGCACGCCTATATTCGGACATTACCATCCAGGGATAATCAACAGATCAAAAGAGAACGTGAGACTTTGAGAAGAGAGGAATTTCAACATTCATGGTGGGGATTGTGTGTGAGGAAGAAAACTCATAGATTGCATAAGGTGTCGTGAGTAAGCTAGTTGGCATATGACAGCGGCACAAAAATTTGTCTGCGTGATAAGCAGCCTTCAAAAAAAGTGCACACGTTTTCATCACATCCACGAGCCACATTTTGCAACAGACCTGTATGTTCTACCCTATGAAACCCTTCAAATGCAAAGACCACAAACTATCGCTGAGAGTTTTGGCGGTGTGAGTGTGGAGACGGACGAGAGAAGCTGACTCCAACTGCACTTACTATGTTCGAATACGATGCGAGTGTGATGAGGCTGGAAAAATGCGTGAGCATCAGCCAACTAGACGAATGCCTCTCACACGAAATCTCTATTCCGTCCAGGATAGACGTCTCAACTGGAGACCGGTAGGAAGGAGGAAAATTCTGAGCAATGCAATTAAGTGGAGTGAAAGCATCATAGGAATTGTGAGTGTCAATTGTTTAGGAGGCCGATGGCTCCCACGATGCCCCCGTCGTCCACATCCACTTGACATTCTTGGTTTGCAAGTTTAGAGTATTCGCGGAGCGGTTGGAAGACAACTTTCTGTCTGGAAGACATTTACACTCTGCGTGAAGCACATAATCTTCCAGGTTGTATAAAGAGAGGATGGACCTGCTTTTCGAAGCGATCTACCAGATCCCGCAAAGGTTTGCCTTCTTCATGTCTTACACCTTGTGCAAGTTGAGTTTCAATCTCCCATTTACAGTTGATCAGAATGTGAGTATTAGTGTAGCGATTGTTGAGTGGTAGAGATGACCACCATCCTCTTCACCTTGCTCTTCTCCTTACACCGAGCATTAACCTGAAGCGTGGCATTGACGTCTAACTGACAGCCGGGAGAAAAATTTGCCCGAACAGCGTTCTTGCCCGCTGTCTACCCTATGTCAACCCATTCTGTATTTCACCTCTTGCGATCATGCCCTCCTACCTCGTTTGTTTCTATCACGAGGACGTATGTTTATATCGACGTGAGGAAAATGGTATTGCCCTGCGGAGGTTGTCACGCGCCTCGAAGTTGTACACGCCTGACTTGTACACCAGTACCACATAGGGGAGTTTACTAGTTCTCGACACGTCGATAGCCCCCTCGCCTGTTAGTGGAGGACAAGCTGCCTCGGGGACGCGGAGGAAGCGAATTCGCGGATTGTAAATGGGGCCCTGAAGCAGAAAGATGGGCATCAGTGAAATTCCATTGTACCAATAGTTCACTCTCCTTGCCTAGACGTCCCCGACTAGTAATTCACTATCACGCTCATCCACTCACGACCTCGCTGAATCACGCACCCAACCGTCTCCTCGCCCCTGCTTCATTCACCACTCCACCCACCTGCTCAATCATACGCCCACAGTCTCGCCTGGCAGAAGTCCACTCAACTAGGCACCAAGGTGCCCGAAAGTGACTGTGCGTTCGAGAAATACTCACCTCAAGAAGTGGCAGTCCTGCATTACCCTTCGAAGGCTCTCCTTTATCTGTGTTCGATTTAGGGATAGAGGTTGTACACGGTGGCTGTCAAAATTGCCCAACCATCATTCGTCTGGCTAATGGCAGCGGAGTTCCTCAAAGGTCAGAGTCCTATTCGAACCGTTAACCGCGAATTTGGCCTCTTCGATGGTTGCATGCGAGTCAACGTGGCTGGACGAAGATTCCGCCACACTAAGATAGCAGAGCTGCACTTCGTACATCCCATCCAGTTGCGTAGAATGGTGTCGTTCCACTTGCAGTAAGTGTCCGGTCTAGTGAATGCGCCTGTGTCTGTGTGTGAAGGAGAGAATTTGCGTTAGAAACGAAGATAAGTAAACGAGAATGCCCATGGCCGAAGTGAGCAACATCATCCTGAACGCTGTTGACAGTCCCAGAGATGTACCATTTGACAATGCTAGGCTAAGGGAACGAATGTTGCGACTTGATAGGTGTGGCTAAGTCACGATATCTAACACTCATTCCTCTCCTTCTCATCTCCTCCTCCTCCTCCTCCCCCCTATTTATATGCCAGTTCAAGGGGCCATTTACGCACTGCATGCTGCCTGCTGACACCGACGCACCGATGAGAGCAAATGGGCTTTGCGTAAGTCAGTGAGAAAGACAGTTTCTTCTCAAAGAACCAATCATCTGCCTAGCTGGAAGTCGCTTTCATGTTTGGCGCATGGTCTCATGTGGATGCAGATGCGAGTGTCAGTAAGAAGTAGAATTATGCCCAGATTTGCGTAAGTAAGGAGAAAAAGCAGCCTTGAAATTAGGAGATCAAGAAGAAACCGCCATGTCATCTGAAGGAAGTGATCTACACTTCCCTTCTCACTGGTGAAGGTGGGGGTTTGGAATTGGACGTCAAGGGCCAATTCCTACCTCCACCGCTGCGGCGCCACGAGAAGGGTAAAGGGACATGATTCAGGCTCACCGAGCTCCACGCTCCAGATCAAATGATGCTTTCACTAGGGCGTGCAAACACCGGGCTGCCTAAACATATTTTCTACTTATGAATGAGGAAATCTTCTCCATTCTCGCAGATAAAATGGTGTGACTTCGCGGATAACGCACAGGAGCTTGCCTCTGTCACTGTTGAAGAAGCAAATGGAAATAATATGACTGCACAGGCACTTTGTGCCGGCTTGGAGTAGAAGTCTGGAGGCAGGATGGATTGGCGAGGTTGCGAAGATCGTCAGTATGATAGAGTTGAGCTGACGGTGTTTGAAGAGTTGGCATGCTGACACACCACTACATGCGCCTCGAGGCAGTGTGGCGACGATACGAGAACAGACTTGTCCGACCACGTGGCTGATTAGGCTGACAATTCTGCCTTAAACTCATTCTAACCTCGAAGACGGTCCCGCCCTGCGGTCTGCAAGTTTTCTGTATTCTGAATCGTAGCTTTTAGTGCGACTTTGGTTGATGGATGAGTAGACGTACGGTGCAGTGCGTTTATTATGTGTGTGGCAGCGCTTCATTAGTGCTATTGTTGTTATTCTGGTGCACTGAGAATTAAAAATGCCTCACCTAACTTTAGCTATCACATCAACTCAAGAGCCATTACCGAAAAGAGCGAGGTAGGACCGCAATAAACCAAATGCCTACTCTCGATCATTTGCCGTTAATGAAATGTGCACGCAGGTGTTATGCGTGTTGGATTAGATAAAGAGGCAGACAACTGCAATTAGCAGTTGTTCTATCGGTGAGATACTCTCGCAGTTTATCCGGCGCTGTATATTTTGATTGCTCTGCCCATCCACGTCTTCGTTTCCTCCGTGTCCTCGAGACTGCTGAAACACGTCCTGGCCTGTTAGTTAGCCCGCACATCATTGCACGAATTGAAAAACCGACGGCTAACTATTATATTGCGAGCGATGTTCAAATGCGTTAACTTCCGCCCCTCAAAGCCACATCATTACACATCCCTTCTTTCCTAACCTAGAGCACCCTGGCTAACCCAAATACCGAGGAATAAACAGCAACAGTTGAGAATTCGGCTCAATTTACGTAGTCTGACGTCAGCGAGCGTGCCCTTGCAGCAACGTTCGTACCTCAGTATTCAGCCATTTCTGGTACACCCATGCCACTGAGCCCTCTAACCGAGATTTCAGGTCGGTGGCCACCTGTATATGTCTCTGCACTGTCACAGTCAATTGACATCCTACTCAACTGCATGCCACTTCCCCGAATTTCATCGAGTCCGCCATCTGCAATATACTGGTATGCATAGTGTTTAATCTGGCACAAGACATACGAGTGGCTGTACGCTTTTCTATGGGAGACCTGATAACATTCCATTTCGTTGAAGGTGTAAATCATTAATGATGCCACCACTGTTACCTGCACATCCGGGTCTCCCTACACATTGCAGAACTTAACGTGTATCTACGACGACTTCTTGGCAATGTAGTACACTTTGCCTCCTTTCTTCCCTCGTTCCCAAACCTTCCTATCCCTGTGTCACAAGCCCATTTATTAGGTCTCCCACTCAACATGTCGTTGGGGTCCATATTTATATTAGCAATTTTCATCCAAATAAAGACCACACCGAGGCGATCAACCTTTATTGCACCCATCAGACGCTTCTCATTCCATCTATTTGGCTTCTCTCCACTCCTTTATTCAATGATCTGGCGAACCTACATAGATTCTTCTCGCCTTGGCGGATGACCGGAGGCCAATCAGTAACATGTCTCGGGCAAGTAAGTTGAGTTTGTTGGTGAGCTATTCAGAAACCAAATTGTACGTACGTTATGCACTTGTTGCACCAAAGTAGGTAGAGATTAAACGCGTAAGATCGCATGAGGCCTCAGGTGAGGACCAGAGCTATAGGCTTAATTAAGAACATCGTGTGACACGAAAAAACAAGATTGGTCTCATTCTCACAAAGTAAGTGTTACTCAGTGGGAGTGAGATATGAATGAGGAAGTAATGCATGAAAAAGAGAGATAGCGCAAGATATTGGTTAGAAGCTCCATCTGCTGGGATAAAAAGCAAGGCAAGTCGGAGGACGTGTATTGGATGCAGATGGCAGACTTGAAGTTTCGCCAAATGTGCTAAATGTGTTTGGGTATTGGAGTTAAGAAAGGTGTCGGATCGCGGGCCAGGCAGAACTTTGCCAACCTAAACAATGTTATATAGTGCAAGACCCGAACCCTAAGGCCGACGCTGCGACGCGCCGCCAATACATGCACTCATGCCCCTGTAGGGTTACAGACCGAGTGATTTCAAGCATTTGCATACTTTTCATCGCCTGCTACACTCAAACACGTTTTAGTTGCCTCAGATGACCGCGAGGACAGACACGCTAGGCAAATTACTGTCCACGAGCCTTCATGTCACCAATGTGGTCTCCACATCGACAACGGCGTGGTAGGCAGGGACACATCGAGACCAATTCGCAAGACTACCTCCCCTCCCGTGGAGCTTTATTTCTTCTTCATTAGGCATCCATACTGTGGCTCCTGAGAACTTTAATTCATGAAAAACGCACTTCCGCATTCGCACCAACATGGTGAATGGAGGGAGATCGTGGAGATCAAACAATGGCTGTAACTTCAGCGCCAATCCTTATTGCTTTTGCCTTTATGCCCTCCGTCCGCATGCATGTGAAACCGAAATTTCATATGTACACGGAGTAGTTTTGTGAAACCCACCTCTGCAATCAACAATCTGCAATAGTCTTCGACTCCGACAGATATTTACGTCAACAGTTGATTCTCGAACTCTCTGCGAATGAAACTTTCACGGCCACGTAATGCTCCTCAGTGTGTCCGAATTGTCAACGCCCAAACGTCTCGCATCCCACTTCAGCACTTGACGAAAAAGCGGCATTGGAGGTGGTATTTGTTGACAGTGAATTGGGACCAGACGAGCACTCAAGTTACACACACTGAGATGCCTTCAGCTGTCCACTCACATGAGTTCCGCTTCGGTGATGAAGCAGAATGAAAGCGATTTTTACCAGAGTTCGCGTGGTCCTAGCGACTGGGCTTTACCGGTGCTTCGATGTGGTTGTCACACGCGAGAGTGTTGCTTCAACGTGGGTGTCTGCTTAAAAGGATATTAAGTGAACTTTATGTGGCATCAGTTGAGAATAGTCCGCCCAAAGGAGTGAAACAAAAATAAGTCTCTTTTCCAGTCTCCAGCATCGGTGGTCTGCAGGTCTGACTGGCTAGGAACTGAGTGTCCAAGCAGAGTCAGTAATGCGGGTGGGTGAAATAAATGGCTATGCCAAATGAAATAACGTCGGTTTCTTAGACATTAACTAAGCAAGTCGAGGCGAAACAATGAGGCGGTCTTCAACTGAGAGGAGATTAGCACGCCTACTCAGTGAGCGAAGACTGCGCAGAAGTGACCTAAGAAAGTCAGTTCAATGAGCTAGCAATACTACGAGACGCGCACTATGGTATTAACACGGAAGCGAAGCACTCATCTCTTCCAACATTGCCACTAGTCCCAGCACCTCTTCTTGTCTTGGTGCAACTTCAGTGGAGGAAGCAAACCACGGTGGAGTGCATGACTGCGAGAGTTGACTGCGTGACTCAGGCTCACAGTGAAGAGCCAGATCGGTGGACAAGGTCGGACAACTGTTACATGAAAGTTACACATTTGCTGGCACCCCGGTCCTGCAACGTCTAACAATTATAACACTTTCCTCGACAAACGATTTACCATAGGTGAGGCAATACAAATACAATTACGACAAACGTAAATCACCGAAGAAAAATGCTCACTGTGCAAGGTCTTATTATCCGCCGACAATAGAGAGAGATTAGGCGTCTGCACATAGGCCTGAATGAGTTAAAACTCAGTCCAATATGATCTTGGTTATCACACGTAAAGTGGAAACGAAGGAGGCTTTCACTCCGACCAACATTACCCTGCGTCTTCTTCGTTGCCGGAGCAAAGAAACCAGGACAATGACAGGAAGAAATGACTGAATACCTCGAGTTGATGACACCGCTATGTGGGACAGCTGCGCAGATGTGTAATTTTGCGGTTGAGACCGCAGAATGCTCGCCCAACTTACTGGGCGTATCCGGTCAAGCGAGAGGTTTAGGGCGAACAGAGGTGTACCAAGCTCTTTCACCTCCACATCACCACACTCCCCACACATATTGGTTCACAGGAGACGGAAGAATAAATGTCAACTCTGGAAGGGCGTTAAGACAATTAGAAGGCTTGTCACCACGGTAAAGGAGGAGGAGAAGAAGAAGAAGAAGCACCATCTTGATTTTGCATAGTGAGGCAGAATATGAGATGTAAGCTGGCGAATGAAGAGAGATTTGTGAGTTGCAGTTGAAAACGCTAATGCATCTTTCCAAACCTTCCGCCTATGCAAGTCAACTGACTAAAATGACGCTAACATTACCGATACCATCAGCTTGCCAACGTCCTGTTGCTTCTACTTGCCTGATGCCATCGCTGAGAAGTTTCCTCATCTCTACCAGTGTCGAGTCGAGATGTCTACTCTGGGGAGGAGTTAGAGATTACCGTAGCACATTTCGCTTCTAGTCGTATTGAAAGTAAATTGATGACCTTGAGATAAGTAACTTCGGTGTCTCGCCACATTTTGCATCACCCTGCATTTCAGAATTATGCAGAATTCACTTAGGCGTTCCATGGTTCATTCTACTCAGTCTCACCTAGTAAGGTCTATTTGAAGGCCGGTCACGCAATGTTGACGTGATCTCTGTGAAGCGGTGGGACAAATGCGTGAGCATCAGGCCAACTAGACGAATGCCTCTCACACGAAATCTCTATTCCGTCCGAGAGTAGACGTCTCAACTGGAGACCGGTAGGAAGGAGGAAAATTCTGAGCAATGCAAATTAAGTGGAGTGAAAGCATCATGGAATGGTGAGTGTCAATTGTTAGGAGGCCGATGGCTCCAGCAATGCCCCCGTCGTCCGCGACATATGGGTCGCCTATTGAATAAAGGAGTGGGAGAGAGCCAAATAGATGGAATGAGAAGCTCTGATGGGTGACAATAAAGGTTGTGTGTGTGGTCTTTATTTGGGATGAAAATTGCTATAAATATGGACCCCAACGACATGTTGATTGGGAGACCTAATAAAGTGGGCTTTGACAGGGATAGAAGGTTGGTGGAACGAGTGGAAGAAAGGAGGACCAAAGTGTGACTTACATGAAGTTCGCCGTAGAGTTGGACCACGTTAGTTCTGCATGGTAGGAGACCGGATGGCAGTAACAGTGGTGGCATCATTAATGATTTACACCTTCCAACAATGAATGTTTATCAGGCTCCCATAGAAGCGGTACAGCCACTCGTATCGTCCCTGGCCAGATTAAACACTTTGTCATACACAGTATATGCAGATGGCGGAGATGACTTCGGGGAAGTGGCAGTTGTTGAGTAGGTCAATTGACTTGACAGTGCAGAGACCTTGTGGCACCCGACTGAAAGGTCGGTTGTGGGCTCAGTGGCATGGGTGTCCAAAACAATGGCTGAATATGAAGGTACGACGTTGCTGCAAGCACGCTCGTGACGTCTGACGTAAATTGAGCGGAATTCTCAACTGTTTGCTGTTTATTCCCCGGTATTTGGGTTTGCCAGTGTGCTCTAGGTTAGGGAAGAAGGATGTGTAATGAATGGCTTTGAGGGGCGGAATTAACGCATGAACATGCTAGCATATAAAGTAGCCGTCTTTCAATTCGTGCAATATGCGGGCCTAACTAACAGGCCAGGACGTGTTCAGATAGTGAAGGAGAGGAAAGGAAGCATGGGCAGCAAACGAAACATCCCGAAACTGGGCTGATAGACCCACTAATGCATGTCTGCCTACTGCCCTTATCCAACCACGCATACCACTCTGCGTGCCACATCATAACGGCAAATGATCGAGAGGCATTGGTTATTCGGGTCCATCCTCGCCCTTTTCGGTAATGCTTTGAGTTGATGCATAGCTAAAGTTAGGTGAGGCATTTAATCTCAGTGCACCAATCAATTAGCACTAATGAAGCAGCCATAAAAACGCACTGCACCGGACGTCCTCACCTAACCCAAAGTCGCATAAAAGCCTACTGATCAGAATACAGAAAACTTGCAGACCGCAGGTCGACGTCTTCGAGGTAGAATGAGTTAAGGCAAATTCGCCATCAGCCACGTTGACAGTTCTGTTCTGTTCGGCCCACACTGCCTCGAGGCGCATGTAGTGGCTGTGCAGCATGCCAACTCCTTCAAACCACCTTCAGCTCAACTCTATTCATCTCGACACTTCCACCTCGCCATCCATCCTGCCTCCAGACTTCTACTCCAACCGGCACCAAAGTCGCCTCGCAGTCATATTATTTCCATTGCTTCCTTCACACAGTGACAGAGGCAAGCTCCCTGTGCGTTCCGCGAAGTCACACCATTATCTGCGAGATTGGAAAGATTTCTCATTCATAAGTAACAAATATGTTGCCGGTGTGCCACGCCCTAGTGACATTTGATCTGGAGCCGTGGAGCTCAGGTGAGCCTGAATCATTCCCTTTCCCTTCTCGCAGCCCTCCTTTACCCGGTAGGAGGTAGGAATTGGCCTTGACGTCCACTTCAACCCCCACCCCACCAGTGAGAAGGGGAAGTGTAATCACTTCCTTCCAGATGAGCATGGTTCAGGTAGTCCACACATCACTGCTTACAGTAATTCGAACTGTCAACACACATCGAATAAGTCCTAACTCCTGCAACATGTGGTCAACTCGGATCACACGCCAGAATTTTATGAACGACTGAGTGTTGCAGTGCTCTGTCGGGTCATCAGCCTATAAAGTCGACGAAATGAAATTGACCTCCAAGAGATATGTAAAGTCGTTCTCTCTGCGCAATAGACAGACTCGACACGCGGGCACATTTGCCACAACCACCGCCACTTTTTCACAACACATCTGCATGGTCATCTCCATGAAACGGCTTGGGTACAAAAGGAGCTCACATAATTCTCAAAAGATCGAAAAGTCACCTAAGACACTTCCGAGAGCATGCTGTTTTCACCACTCCGAGTGCTCTCTTACGCTCCTCACACCTCAGCGCCGCTTTCCACATACTTTGGCAAATGAAAACAGAGCCAAATTGGCGACGAACGGAAACAGCTGCCTTCAACGCCATTTACCTAGCTTAGCCTCCAGGTAGCTCATCCACAGTCTCGCAAATGAGGTGAGTGGGGAGAGATCAAGGAACAAATGTTGACGTAAATGCGTGTCGAAGACGCAGACTACGCAGATTGTGGATTGCAGAGGTGGGTTGACAAACTACTTCGATGACGTATACATTGCGGCCTCACATGCACGCGTAGGGAAAGCATTGCAGAGTGGCATAAAACGAATGGCGCCGAAGTTACAGTCGACGTTGATCTCTCTCGATCTCTCTCTCCGCACAGCGTGTTGATGCGAATGCGGATGCGCGCTTTGCTTAAATTTATCAGAGCAAAGTACGGATGCTTACTGGAGGCGAAATAAGGCTTCACGGAGAAAGAGTGTTGCCATTCTGCCTCAATGTCCTCGACTACCCCGCTGTTGTCGAGGGGAACATCACACTGGTGAAGTGAGTCTTGGTGACAATATCGGGTAGTGTGTCTGTTCTCTCGTTCGTCTTCAGCTCGAAAACGTGTTTGAATGGAGCAGGCGATGAGAGTATGTGATGTAGTCATAGAGCTGCTTCCTGTCAGACACCCATCAGATTTGGTCACATGGAGTTTAAAATAGGAGGAATGAAATTAGAGCCTCAGGTAATTTGCAAAAAGGAAGTTCGTCTGCCGTCTACTTCATTGCAATGAGTCTGGCAGATGGGCAGCTGACTGTCCAGGTCGACCCAGTGGTGCAGTTGGCTGTCATTACTGATTATGCCAGCCGATGCAGGGCAAATACGTGTTAATATGTAACTTCTTCATGCTTTCTTTATTCGAACATTTCACCCGCAAACAGTTGCCCTCTCTAGTCCTTGTGATCCAGTCTCGTCACTTAGCCTATTCTTTAAGGGAGACATCTTCTCATCCCCATTGTCTTCGTCATTATTGTCAGCAGTGCGAGGAGAAAACGAGGAAGCAGGACCGACTTCGACTTTGCACTAAACGAAGACTCTTTTTCCTGGACTTAGACAAACTCTTCGTCGCCTCGATTTGTCACTCCTCATCCAGCTCTTTGTTATTTCCCCTTAAGTTTGAGGAGTACCGGAACCACGGGCACACTTCTCGCATTATACTGACGGCAAGGAGGCGGATAAGCAGGGTGGTGCAGAACAGTGCAATGGTTGTCCAATCAATGTTCACTTCGGTGCACCGATTGTACCGCTCTTACAGGTGCATGTTTACTTGCTTTTCTTCCTCACTTTTCACCATAACCGCATTAATGCTGATATTGAAGTAATCTGATATTTCCTATTCAGTTGAATGTTCTGCGCCACACACTCTGAGGTGTTTTTACACAACCAGTATAAAGCCTAGGTAGATTACACTAAAAGGAGCTGGAGGTTATGCGTCCTTTCCCTCACAAGTCCTCTAAATTAAGAGAACACTACTATGTACCTTTACCGTTCTGCTAACATGTTTTCCTTCTTCCTAATCCTTACCCAACATGTCCTCAATAAATCGTCCATGTTACGTGGCATGGGGTCAGTTCTCTATATTAGACGGTGTCCTACGTAGTACAACCAAATTGAAGGCATGCTGTGATTTGTGTTCATTTGCTTGTCATCTCACAGGGCCTCTCACTCCGCTTCCTTGGCTCCATTCCTTTCATTTATTTATTCATTCATTCATTTCATTTACGCATTATTCTCATTCCTACTTAGCATGACCAATGTGGAGGCAGCGGACATGATGTGATTCAGTCTGTGCTGAATGTGTTCTCGCCATCTCCATCTGTTAGGTCTCAGTTATTTCGACCTATAAAACAGCATTGTCCACGCCGGTTGACTCATGGGTCGCGAGTGCACGGGATTAGAATTCACGCTTGTCAATGGCATGCTTTTCGCGTCGAAACCGTGGCATGCAATGCTGCATTGACACCGGGCATTGCCAGAAGCAAGAACAGATACTTGAAGAAAGCATTTCACAGCCTCTGCGCCTCATCGCATTGTAGCAGTATTTGGACAAATGTCACTTCAGCTTGGCGAACGTGGTAGCCATGAGCGAGCGTGGGTGCACAGGAACATGTGCAACCCGCCGTAGAACCCACTGTGAGAAGAGTTCACATGAATGCCAATAGAAAGCGATGTGCTGTTAGAGGCAGCCAGGTGAAACAGGGGTGGTTTGTGTTAAGAAGGGTCAGGCAATACTTAGTGCGTTCACGATGTCAAGCGACCTACAACTTCACGCCCAGAGGTGAATTCTGTTCTGATCGCCTCGTCCATGTTTCCTTGGTCACTGGGAAGAAAATCGTCGCTTTATTGCAATTCCGCTCGTTTTTTACAAAGAGTGATCGTCACATCTCATTCACTGCTACTTAACTCGCACACGCATCAGTCGACCTTGATCTGGCATGATGGCTACCTAGAATCTGGGTGGCTGAAGTTATTACGTAAACACCGTTGTAAGTCATCAGTGAAATATGAGAATTTAGATACTATGACGACGTGGAGGTGACCGCTACGACATGATTGTCACACAATCAACATGCACCTGCTTAGGTTTTATGACAATGAACTCACTCCAATGCATCCCACCTCACAGGTGCAGAAAGGGAACATTTTAGGGGAGAGGGGATTAAGAGGTGATTACGCAGAGAATCATCGTCTTGCAGTAGCTCTGCTCATACTCGCTTTGCCTCAACTGGACGTCGCATAGTGGTGACATTGGAAACCCGACTGTGTCAAATTTTTGTTGAATATTATGGTGTACAGTTGGCAACAACCTCCCAGTGTTTGGTTGAAGCCATCCTTCCAGTGGTATCCGCATGTAAAACCACATTAGATGGTGTATTCTAACTACAACACTCTTGCAACGAAGACTAAACACTCTCGCGCGTGTACACCTCATTTGGCAGATGGAGGGTATACCAGCTGCACTAATGGAGTAAAGACAAATTCAAAGCAAACGCAGCGACAAAAGGGGTAAGTGAACGAAGGTCGGGGTTAAGATGAGTGCAGCAAATGCTCAATAATTTAATTAGCGTCGAAAAGAGCCTCGAACCGCGAAAATCAAGATGATGGACAATTAGAGAGGAAAAACCGCGGTTTCTCTTGGTGGCTAAGGTATTTGACATCGTCCTCAAAAACTGCGTTCTCGACCTTCCTTGGCTCCACAATCAGGCTCATCATCCTCACTCCCTACTAATCCCTTATCTATTCCGCTACCCGCGTTACATAACATGCACTTCACTCTGGTTCGCCAGCACTACTGTGTGGCCGCACCGTCTGATTGGACTGTCGCTACTTTGACAAGGGCAGAACAGGCTGCTCACCCTCTCCCTCTCCACATTTCATTGATCGCAGCGCCGTCTCGCGATTGTCCCGAGCTTGTTCCATGCCGTTTCGTCAAAATAGGCTTCCATGTTGTAAATGACCGAGAAAAGAGAATCTCCACCCACTCCTGTGGCGCAGCATCAATACAGCAACCAGGTTCCACGTCTTCAATTGCACGCCAGTCAGAGATATCAAGGCGATGTCACAAGAAATCCTGCACCACGTCGTCTCGCCTTTCCTGCTTGCAATTTTCACCCCTCCTTGATCACAAAACCTCTCCCAAAATGCATTTTTATATCCTAGCCGCAATTGAATACGCAGAGCTGATTTAATATGCGTTTCTTTTTTCGCAACTTTGTTTTTCTGCTGCCTGTCACACTCTCCTCTTCCTCCCCCGACCCCGTCCCGTCCCCGACCCCCACCCAACTCTTTTCTCAGAGATCGCCTTGGTTTGATAACACTGTAGTAGAGAGTCCCTCATTAAGTTCTCCATGTCCAAACACCGGATCTCCTACCAACACACACGCGTGTCTCCCTGACTCAGCAGTGTGGTGGGGATGACGCAATTTTGCCACGTTTTTAATGCTATGAATTGGGGTCTCTTGACCGTCAGTGAAACTGTTTAGATTGTGATTTACAACCTACTACTGTGAGTTGCGGTTTGTGAGAACACGAGAAAATGCCTAGCTGTCGATGGTGTTAAATGCACCTTCTGGAGCGGAGACATGATAGACAGAGTAGGGCGTTGTGCGGATGGGAGATTGGATGTTGTCATGACAGTTACATGGGGCACTCTTTCGGGAACAGACATCATGGGACTGGCAGAGGGAGAGGAGTTTCAGCATGGCGGGGGACGAGGGTTACATTGGGTATCGAAAAACTGGTAAGTTGTCTTTCCTCTCCACTTTGCTCCCACGCGCGATGACGAACTGTTGCATTCCTTCTGCCTCCAGGCACAACCTCAATCCCTCGCCAAATGGCAGACAAACGTATGATTACATTGAGGACTAATCTGTGCAGTAGGACACTATACATATCGTTGCGGTTAACATGAGCAAGAGACGAAACTCAACCCTCGGTGGTGTCGAGTCCACCACGCTGACGACTTCCCAGTGTTCGAGGTGGTGGAGGGGAGGCGAATGTGTGCTGAAGGCACACAAATATGGTGTGTGAAGTTGCCACAGAGAGGGTATCCATGTGCCTTGCACGTGCTCGAAATAAATCGTGAGAAGTGCATCTTTTCTCACCTCACTATTTAATGATAGAAACAAACGAGGTAGGAGGGCATGATCGCAAGAGGTGAATACAGAATGGGTTGACATAGGGTAGACAGCGGGCAAGAACGCTGTTTTACGGCCAAATTCTCTCCCGGCTGTCAGTTAGACGTCAATGCCACGCTTCAGGTTAATGCTCGGTGTAGGAGAAGAGCAAGGTGAAGAGGATGGTGGTCATCTCTACCACTCAACAATCGCTACACTATACTCACATTCTGATCACTGTAAATGGGAGATTGAAAACTCAACTTGCACAAGGTGTAAGACATGGAGAAGACATGCCTTTGCGGGACCTGGTAGATCGCTTCGAGAAGCAGTCCATCCTCTCTTTATACACCCTGGAAGATTATGTGTTTCACGCAGTGTAAATGCACTCCAGACAGAAAGATATCTTCCAACCGCTCACGCGACTACTCTAACTTTCCCACAGTATGTCAACTGGATGTGGACGACGGGGGCATTGTGGGGAGCCATCGGCCTCCTAACAATTGACACTCACCATTCCTATGATGCTTTCACTCCACTTAATTGCATTGCTCAGGAATTTTCCTCCTTCCTACCGGTCTCCAGTTGAGACGTCTACTCTCGGACGGAATAGAGATTTCGTGTGAGAGGCATTCGTCTAGTTGGCCTGATGCTCACGCATTTTTCCAGCCTCATCACACTCGCACTCGTATTCGAACATAGTAAGTGCAGTTTGGAGTCAGCTTCTCTCGTCTGTCTCCACACTCACACCGCCAAACTCTCAGCGATAGTTTGTGGTCTTTGCATTTGAAGGGTTTCATAGGGTAGAACATACAGGTCTGTTGCCAAAATGTGGCTCGTGGATGTGATGAACGTGTGCACTTTTTCTGAGGCTGCTTATCACGCAGACAAAAATTTTGTGCCGCTGTCATATGCCAACTAGCTTACTCACGACACCTATGCAATCTATGAGTTTTCTTCCTCACACACAATCCCCACCATGAATGTTGAATTCCTCTCTTCTCAAAGTCTCACGTTCTCTTTGATCTGTTGATTATCCCTGGATGGTAATGTCCGAATTAAGGCGTGCTGTAGCACTTAGGCGTCCGCATCTGTCAAGAATGCCATGTACACAAGAGAAATTCTGTTACACGGCCATACTCAAGGCAAGGCAAGCATGTAGGCTGTTGGGTAAATAATTTAAATTGATCTAGTGTACTCGTATCGGCGCAGGACTATGTCGTTTCCCAATTGCAGTTCGGTAAGATTAGCCGTGGGATTAACTCACTGAAGTCGCGGCCACTTCATCGGGCCTCTCGGGCAATGTATGCGTCACAAGCATACCACATGGTGATCAGGCAGTGGAGACGAAGAAAGGCCGTGGCATCGCGGGTCAGGCTGGACAAGTAATCTTCCGAAGAGTAGTGAGTAGTGGCCAGTCAAATAGCCGATCAGTGGACTAAAGCCAGCCGCGTATCTCACACATACTCATCCCGTAGCTAAAATGACTGCTTGTCTGCCTGACTCTCTAGTGAACTTGGAACTCTACCATCCGCAAAACAGTCCATGCTCACTTTAATGTTTGGTGAAAGAGCAATAAGACGGCACACACGTGACTGGCATGCCTTCACTCAAACTGCCACATTGAGACTTTTGTATCTTCCCCTGAATGACTGCAAAAATCTCCACATTTCTTCATCTGTTATCTAGTCCATTGGAGGATAACTCTGCTGCATAGGTCAAATACCCACTACGTGCCAGAGGACGCAGCCACCATCACACTCGTGAGAGATTACTCCACTTAGCTGCCAGCGGCTTATTTGGTGTGATCGCAAGAGGAAGAAGTGAGTAGAATTGAATAACTGAGTGAGTATTGGCCAATTGGATTGCTTGTGTGATAACAGGGGCAACAGTGAAATGGCCATATTTGTGAGGTATATTTCACGTAAAGAAAGATGGCGAGAGCAGACGACCATTGCTCACTCGACAGAGACCACTTTGGTGACATGAAGTACTGTCAGTGGTGCAGTTGTTCGCCGCCTTGGCCAAAAAATGGTTGGCGTTCTCGTCATCCCCCTTTTGCATAACGTCCGGTTCATTTGCTCCCATTCCGGCCTGTCCAGGCTCGGTGTCAGTGCACGATTTACTGTGCTTCGTCATAGAAACGACATTGGAGTGAATGGCATGAAGGTGGATGAGGGAACAGTGCGTGCCATGCCTAGCAGGCTCACGGATATCCCACGAGCGCTGAGCCTCGAGAGCTCGAGTGACTCATCCGCAGGTCATGTAGGCAACACTAATCTCAGCATGATTCTACTTGTGAGGTGTGAAGGGGCAAACGCTTAAGTGGCATTAAATTCCAGGTACGAATATGCACTTGTTTGCTACACTCTGGTGAATGCCGGAACACATCGGGATCGTCAGCCACCAACAACACAGAAGTCGTGGTCGGGCACAATAAAAAGGCATGTAGGCGTGCAGTATGGGCATTCCCAAGTTGAGATTGACGGAGTTCTCCCTACCATTCAAGGAACACTTTAAGCAGGACGAGATGGGTACGGAACGGAGTCAATGATTGCTCGCAAAATCGCGGAATGATTAGTCTAACGGAGCGGCAGAGTTGTGTGATAGCGAATGGTTTGAAACTACGACTCCCTGCAATACGAAGATGGAGCCAACGTTCAGCAGAGATGAAATCACATTGTGCGGATCGGCCTTCAAACAGAATCTTACTGGGTAAGAATGAGTACCGAAAGAGAAGGGCAGAATGAATGAGAAAAATTCGGCAAATTTCTGAAACTGCGAGGCGAAGTAAATTGAGAAGACACACCAGAGTAGTTGTCTCGACGTCATAAATTTTAGTTTCAATACAAATTGCAAGTGAAATGTGGAGGGAAAATACGACTAGCAGATCATCTACATGAATAGCTGTGCGATGTCGTCCACTACTCTTCCGAGAGAAGACATCTCGACCCGACACTGGTAGAGATGAGGAAACTCGTCAGCGTACCTATCGCGGCAAAGAGAAGCAACAGGAGGTATGACGTCAACTGTTGGGGGGGGGGGCGGGCTTGATGGTATCGGCAATGCTCACCGTCGTCGTAGGCACAGGCTTGCAAAGGTGAAGGTTAGAAATGCTGCAAGCGCCGATGGAGGCCAACTTCCTATTTGGACCTCATTTAGCCGGCTGAAGCACATGCCCTTCCACATTATATAACCAAATGGTGCCACTTCATCACCGATGCCAGAGACGCCGCGAAACAACTCAACTGAGCCGTGTTTCTCACGCTGTGAAGTACTCCAAACTCACGGTATTTAGTATCTCTTCCTGTCATTTGTCTGGTTCTTTTGCTCGGCATCCAAAGAAGCCGCAGATGATGTGGTCACAGCGAAGCGGTCTTTCGTTTCCACTTACGCGTCGTTAACCAAACTCATACTGGACTGAGGTCCAACCCATTCAGACCTATGTACAGCCGCCTAATCCCGTCCCATTTTCCGGCAGGCGAAAATAACGGTATGCCATTTTTTAATGCATGAGCATATTGTTGACACGTCTGAGACGAAGACTATCATATGGGCAGAACGTTGAAAAAGGTCAGTGCATCATTCCCTCTCATCAATTGCTGAACTCAAATGCGTTTTCCTCCTCTGCATGACCGTAATAGACAGAGCTTCCGAACATCGCCATCTTGCGCAAAGTTTTTCCCCTACCAGGGGGCCACTTCATCACACACTCCATGACAGTGGGGACATCGAGAGAGCGACCTGTATAGGAATCCTTTGATCATGGGTATTCACGCGCATTCTGTCATGGACCCAAGACATTGCCTCACAACACACTCTGAGCAATGTATATGCGGCATGCAAATGATCCCAATATACTCTTCATACAACTTTACTCCAAAGACACGCTTCACCATGGCTACCATTAGGACAGGTGACATTGCGGCTAAACTAGCAAGAATGGAATAAATCTACACGCCTTGACATATATATGAAAAGCATATATTCGTTCTGTCAAAGTACTAAGCGGGCCTGCAGACGTCGGACTGAATTATGCTGAGGCTTCGGGTGGGGCTTTTGGCTTGACCATCCGCGAACAGTTCAGCTTACGCTGTTGGCGGTGAGGTGATTGAGCCTTGCCAACCGACGGGAGTGTCCGTTTCTCCCACAACCACTTGGAGAAGTGAAGGTGTTATTCAACGGTGGAGCTGGGTTATCTGTTGCGGTTAAAATCACATGATCGAGTGCGCTGAGTGATTAGCACACACAATATAGCCTTAGAAATCTCATTGCCATCTCAGCAGTTAGCTCTCCTCCATAACTATTGGGCCACACTAATCAGGACAACTCCTCACTCTCGTATGCTTTGCCGAGAAACTGTTCCAACATCGGAACAAATCAGTTGCACACGGCTGCCGCAGCAGATCTGCGGTACAGCGGAGGATGTCTTTCTTTATCATTGAGATGCCATGTGATCGCGGATACGTCGTCGGCTCGTTGTTACAAGTCGGTGCGTTGTCTCTGTACCGAAAGGATAAGCCTCTTTCTTGCGCTCGTGCCATCGGCTTGGCCGGTGAGTCCAATATCTGTCTACGAAAGGCGTCGGATCCCGCCGAGCCAGCAGAGTGTGGTG
>QEYB01000762.1:0-26740 GCA_017562135.1 Dipylidium caninum
CAAGCACTTCATATCACTTTGCAGTAAGATGTTAAGTGAGAAAATTGTGCTGAGGAAATTCTTAAACAACCGAGAGAGCGAATGTTGCATGTGTGGGCCCAGCGAGGAGGATGAGGCTGAAACCGCCTCGGTACAGCATTGCCCTTTTTTGGAAGCGTCAGATTGCAGGATTATCCATTCTCCAAGGAGAGAGCTATAGCCTAGGTTGTTGCTTATTTCACTCAATTCCCCAAACACGTTCATTTTCACAGGCATTTATCTCGGGGATAGGGAAGTGGGAGCTCACTGTCCTCGACGATTTCTGTAATGCATAAGAGAGACAAAAGTTATTACGCGCTCAACAAACACAGACGTCTTTGACAATACCCAATCGTTTGGATAAATCGGTCATGTCAGTTTGACTTCGCCAACGATAAAAACTCCCTTTACGTGAGGATAAAATTATCCTGCACAAGTTGATGAGTTTAATAATCCAGCCTCAATTAAAGATCATTGCAATGATAAGGGAGAAGGAGGCAAACGTTTCGTCTCCTCCTTCCCTCACAAACGCCTCAAAAACGACATGTGGCAATTTGGGCTGTACGGAAGACTGGAGTGGTGCGTGGTGTGGTGAGGTGAGCGACGCCTCAAAAGCGTAGCCTGCCCTCCCACCCAGTCGGTCCAGAGTAATCATCCACAGTAACTCTTACTTGCATCTAGATTAAAGCGCTACTGCCTCCTAATAGTGGGTTAATTTAACTTTATTGATTGGCTTTACGCCAGAACTGTCTCTTAAATTGGCAGGAACATCTTCCAATTAATCAACATCCATTATTTGAGAGGGAGACTAAAAAGTAGCGACTACCATGCATAAATGACGGGGCCTGGCAAGGCAATCCTGAGGGCTTCACGTGTAATTTCCCGGATGATGTAGAGACACACTTAGTGAAATGCTAAAATATCATTGTAAGAAGCTTTCCAAGTGTCATTATTGTAGAGTTATTGAGAAAAACAGAGGGTTGGGGACAATGGCCATAAGGCAAGGATGGTTAAGAGTTTTTCAGACAGTAAAAAACAAAAAATGGGGATTTAAACTTGCCCCAGTTTTTTGAAACATTAGAGAGGTTATTACCTTGGGAAGGTTTGATTGTTCGAAAGGGCCAAACCACGCTGGCGTATCTATGAATCGCCACAGAGTCGAAGAGGAGCCCAACCTAAACGCAACCAGTCAGATTCACAGCTCACAAAATCTCAGTATTTCTTGAATAAAACTGTTTTTCTCGAGGTTGCCTACCATGCTTAAGAGACGGAGAGTAGGTATTAGGTTTGGAAACTATGAAAATGGGCGTTTTTTGTTTACCTTGTGGTTTACCCTGCGACTGAAGTAGATAGCATTGTTACTTGTTCCCCAATAATGTTTATATATTGTATTATTTTTTTATGTTATATTTATTTTTTCGCCGAAACTCACATGGGAACAAAAACGCAATTTACCTCTAATATTATTCATGTACGAGTTCGAATTGAGAAGCGTAACACAGTATGCTCGGGCTTCGAGAAGATTAATGAGGCAGTGAAGGCGGATCTGCTAGTGAAAAAAGCACATCGGTATTATTTGGTACCCGAAAAATTTGTACCACTCCCCCTGGCAATTTGAGTGCGAGGGAAGAGTGAATGAAGACTGTGGGGTCCGATCCACACAAACACACACAACACAACAATTCGTGTGAAACTAGAGTCATGTTGAAACATTTGCGCACACAACAAATGATCAAGTGGAAAAACAAATTGTACACAAAGGTGCCTTGCCGTACGGTGACGCCACTGGAGAGGATCCAGGGTCCGCAGGAGGCAAATGTCCATCTTTGTTGCTTCCGCCATACACGACTGCAAGGCGTTTTTTTGCAGCCAAAATATCTCACTTATGATGAAAAGTGCGAGTATTGGTATATAACAAAGGGGATTAAGCACGAATGGGTAAACAAGAATACATTCCCTAAGACATATATATTTTTAAAATCGAGAGCCATAGTGGTTAGACGGAGTGAGGCGTCCATTACGCCTCCTCTAATACGACCAGGCAAACCGTAAACAGCTGCGGGGGTCCACTTTACCGTGGGAAAATTTTTTTTATGACGTTGCACGGGAAGAAATTTGGGATGAGAAAAAGCCAGCATTATCCAGTCGGCACGGTGAAGCATTTGCTTGCTGATTGAAAACGCACGAAACGACCATGACACATCATAAGCTCCAACACTGCCGACAAAATAAATAACTTCCCTACAATAGAATTCTGTCACATCCTCCATACTCATCCGACATTTTTCCCATCGGTTATTACACACTTCTCACGTAATTACGAAATATTTCAAAAAAACGGAAATAGGTTAACCAAAGTGATGTATAGAACACTTCGAATAGTTTGTGAGTTCAAAAACAGAGGATTTTTTTTTCAAAATTGAAACTTTATTTCGAATGAATAACAATCAACACAAGCGAAAAAAACCCTGCACTTCTTTTTCTTCTACTTATATCCCATTTCCGTTTCATAATCCCAACTGAACAACAAAAGCAGGTAGAATTTGTAATGCCCTTCAGCTGACGGTTCCACTTCCCTGAAGTCGGTGCCTTACCAGCCCCGCGGTCGAAAGCACCTTTGGGTTTCTCAGCCTCTCCAAATTCTTCTTCATTTTTCCTATTGGCGTGTTGATTCACTCATATGCATTCGCTTATAAACCGCAAAATTACTGACTTGGGGTTAGCCTTCACATAAAACATTTACTCGAATGGTCGAAATTAAAGGGAATAATCGGCTATCGATGCTGCTGAGCCACTGTGACGAGTTGTGGTGGCTCCTGGTTTCTCATAAAAGCACTTACAGCGGTTTCCGAGAGGGGCTTGTTGAAAGAGTTTCAGTTGAAGAAACAACGTTAATGCTATTAGAGGGAAAACAGCCTTCCACATCGCTCGCCTCCCCCTTGCCCCGACATTAGGGTTTGCCGATTCGATCATGTTTTGCCTCTCTCTAAGAGCCTCTCCGAACTGGCAATAAAAGTCACCTCATTGAACCTCCGAAAAAAATGAGCTCTATTAATTACTTCTTCCTTATAACTAGTCCAACGGTAATTCGAAGATTAACTAAATAGGTTTCCCCTTCTATGCGAAAGAGCACAATAAAATGCGTCGGTTGTTGTTTAGTAGTGGCGAAATATTCAAACAATCCACTGCGAGTGCAGTGCTCGACTCCCTCCCCATCCGGCCGTGTCGGCTCGACATCGCCTTTTTCCATTCTGCTGAAGCGTTACTACGCCCAGGAGAACTGCTGACGCCACAAACAATATAATTGAGAGTTTAAAAGAGTTTGGGGAAGCTTGCGCTTGTGTAAGCATTCCACCCACTTCAGTATTCTGTTTTAACAGAACGTGATTCAATGCGTTAATTTGAAAAGATCCTCAAACATTTGCCCCTCTAGCTTAACAAAATTACTGATGTTAGGACTAAATCCGACGACACAAACGAATATCTGCGTAAAACAAAGTCGAGAGGGACAGGACATTTTACCGCGTCTCTCAATCGCTGGGATGTAACGTTCTTCTTAAAAGGTTTGGAATTCAAAACATAACGCTTCAAACTAGCTTTTTTTTCGAAAAACGATGGGTCTGCAAAGCACGAGTTATTTGGTGCAACTCTTTTGAAACTCACTGTCCTCTTCCCCTATTTTTCCCATGCTAGTATGGGCAAATTTTGAAAGACTCAATTCCAAAATAATGCAGCCCACCTTAATGAAGATTTACAAACAAGATAAAGGCGTACTTTATTAGTTGTTTTCATTCCACCCGCCCTTCCTCACTAGCTGCCATCACGTACACCTGCCTACTAAAGTAGATTCAAATAATATTTGGCGACTCCACTTTCCTGTCTTTTATAATTAAAAAATGCGCAGATGTTAATTTCGGAATATCTGTAAAACAACTGATTCTGATCTATCTCCGAAATTAACTTCTATAAAAATATGAACTGGAATCAATCTCATTTAAAGGGGAGTTCCCGTTGATCAAATAGGAAGAGCTAGGCGAGGGCTTGTCAGAATATGTTTGAATGTAATGTGTCTTTCCCATTTTAATCTCATTTTAGCATAGGTGTTAACATTTTTATCATATCCAGAGCTGCCCATCAAGAAGTGGCATGTGTTTAATAATCATCACAAGAGCTAAACCACTTTTACACTCTATCGCTTGTAGTATAAACCATTTTTTTTATACGAGTTAATTCGTACTCAGGCGTGGAATATACGTTGGAGGCTGCGCCGCCGACTTGTGGGATGGGGATGGTAAACAAGTTGGGTACACACGAAGGAAACTTATCCCCCAGGCATTTACCAAGGAGAGGTCGGTGGACGCCAAAGATGATGTTGATGATGTAAAAATATTTACAACATGTTTTTATACCCGGATATCACTCAGGTGATTGATATCGAGTATGCGTGTGCCTAAAATGCTCTGCGAATCTTCAACCTTTAATAAGTACACGTTTTTAAACTGAATTTCGATACGAGGTATAGAGTCAATATGTTTTGTTACTGAAAGTATGCTTACATTACAACGATGTGATCGAGTGTAAGGAGCAGGAAACATGGAAATTCGAGTGGTTCTACCCAGACTGTGGCGAAGGTGATGGAAGAAATGGGAAAATGCTAAGACAGAAGAGGCTGATTAATACCGGTGTAAAAATCTGGAAATATACCTATGCGAAATTAAATAAATTCTCTATTCGTTTAAAAAGTAAAAACCTATCCACGTTTCGGCAATACTGATTCAAAATACAAACTATCATGAATTAAACGCAACGTAGAGGGTTGCATCTTACACAGTAAAATGGAATTACTATTAAAATAATGATGAAACCTAGGAAGACTTATTACGGCTTCTCCCAAATGCCTCCACAAAAGCCCTCCACCTTGAATAAGCTAATTTTTACAGTTGGAGAAAAAAGCCCCGTAAAACATTTAACTTGTATAGGTTTATGCTCTGACATTTTGAAAGTGTCTTTCTTGTTTATACTACTCGCATAACCAATGTTAAAGGTTCTTGCTTAGAGTGGGCGGCTTTTTTTGTCTGTAGTTGAGGCGGAATCCGGGATGGGAGCCACAAATGGGTTTTGCTCCGCCTTCTCTATGACTTTCTTGCAATCGCACCATGTAACTGTTAAATTTGCGCTCATGTGACTTTGCAGTCATAGTTGTTTCATCCGTTGTGTACAATTTGGAGCCTGTTCATAAAGGTTATTTTAAGAACGACGATTCAATAAAGTACCCTTACCGTCCCTCGACAGTGCCCAGTGTTATTTATATACAGTGGTTCCGATAAATTGTTGTCTTAATAGTAAGTTAACAATTATTTAGACTTGCAACTACCTGCTAGATTCTTGGTACGGAGCTTATCCGAGCCCATATTATGGTTTATCACGGACGTTATTACCACATACTTTGGTATGTTACACATTTTCCGGAAGAGTTTTTTAGGTCATTATTTCGTGCTACAAATTTTGTTTACCTTTTGGTTTTGGATACGCAGTGGCTTCGATGTTTATCCACATAGGAAAAGTTGTTGTCGGTCGACTCCGTCCTAACTTTTTCGACGTCTGTGGCCCGGCTGTTGTGAGCGAAACGCCCTATGGATACATAAGTGACTTCACATGCACAAAAACTGACGCCTACTTGATTAGCGATATGAGGTATTTCAACTCTCCCTTATACTTTCTTTGTCAATGTTATTAAACTCCCATCTGTTTTTTGTAGTCATTAAGACATAAAAATATTCGAAAATAGGTTTTTAACAAACGCTTTTGAAATTATTGTCAAATTTCTTTATTATAGATTATGATGTATCCGTTATTAGGTATTCATTCACGATTCGCTTTAAACTTAGCTTTGTTTGTCTTGTTTTCAATTGTCATTCCTTTTTATTTGAATACATATGCAGCAATTTTTATTTTTTTTAGATTATCCTTTCCCTCGGGTCACGCTGCCTACAGCATGTTCTCAGCAATTTTCCTTTCAGTGGGTATTCTGAATGTTGCTCTGTTTTTACTAAATGTTTAGTCCAAAATTTTCCGGCTTTTGCTAATTTCATTCGTTAAAGATAATTTTTTTTAAAAAACTGAAAATTGTTAATTATTGAGAAGGTTCTGTTAAAACTCGCCAAATTTCTTAACTATGAAGCTCAATGGAAAGTCCCTGATATGCATAACCTTGTCCTCTTTGGTGCACAAAATTCACTTTCTATAAGAACTGTGGAGTCAAGGACGGCATCACACTGGAAGTCTATTTAGTAGCTTCCATGTTACTAGGATATTTTTTCCCTTTTTGAGTATTTTTTAAATATTAATCTAAACTTTTAACTTTATAAAAGCAACTCCGTATGCCACTTCATCTGATATAAGTTAATTCTCTTCATCACATGGTGGGTCTGTCTTGATAACAAGTATCTCGTGAGACATCTATGCTGAATTACGTAACACTATCAATTGCACAGAAAACCAAGTTATGCCAGGACTTATTTAAATAAGAAAGGCAATTGAATGTACAGCTATCATGAATTTTAATTTATTTGTATTTGGCCCACTTTTCTTGTTCAAACTGTCTCTGTTACCTGTCCGCACATGTTCGAATACATTTTTTTCACATATAAGATCTGCTGTAGGTTATACTGGATATATGTACACACGATTACCCTCCTGGCTAGGCTTCTTTGACTAGACTATAATAAATGCCTAACCATCCTCACTACGACGCAAGCGAGTCCCTTTAACCAATGGCACTGCAACTTCCTAAATTGCAAAAACGTTCTTTGTTGTCTGCCTCCGCATATTATTTTTCTCCATTCCGTGGTTCTATTAAAAAAAGATGAAGAGACGCGGAATTCTGTAAGAAGGGAGCAATGACGTGACTAACTTATTAGCCACGAGGGTAAAATAGGTGCCGTGGACGTTAAGTGTTAAGCTCGAGTTTTCTGTGCCTATTTGGGGAGTAGCTCCTTAATGTGTATGGTCCACCTTATTTGAATGCAAGGATGTGCCAGTCTCACTTTGAGGTACTTGACTAGGCTTGTCTCCAAAGATTACTTAAAGCACTCCTTTAATATTTATTAGTCTCCAATTTGGCTTTAAGGCGGCTTTTTAACTTATGGGAGTACTGGTAAGTCTCTAGCGTTTTTACCTCATCTGGTGTGTCTTTTTTATAAAATCTGCTAACTTTACAGAAATCCTGCCATCCGATAAGTGGATTGCATCAAGTGGCAGTCAATGTGAATTGTTAAGGGTTTTTATAGGAGAAGTCGCCAAACTGGACCAGAAATGCCACAAAATAAACCAAATTGAGCAGATTAATATTGTCTGTTGAGAAACAACTACTTTACTTTTATGTGGTTTACCTCTAGGTGTATCTGCATTATCGCATGCCGAATCTTGGAATGAGTTCCGTGGTGCAGGCTTTTCTTCAGGGCTGGCGCAGTGACGGGTGCCTTCTACGTGGGTCTGACTCGCATCTCGGACAACAAACACCACTGGACGGACGTCCTCGGCGGTATGATAATTTGGCGCCTTGGTTGGCATTTTTTCTGTACGTCTGTATTAATTACATGTCAATTTTCCCTTGACATTGTTTTCTTAAACACAGTAACGACCGAGTGGGTTATAACTTTGTCATCGGTCTCTGCACGTCTGTTCCATTGAGTTTCATCATTCAGTGTGTCTTGCGGGAATTTAGGCACAAAATTGCACAATCTTTTATGACTCAGACGCTAAGTATCTGGTGTCTCCCAATGAAAAGCGCTTCCAAATTGAAAAATTATTTTGACAATGACAGCCCCCACGGGTTGGTACACTGTGAAGTGCCCAATAAAGTCCCTTTGTTGATGAAACACGGAATTCTACTCAATGTGTTTGGTGCACTTTTTTTGAGCCTATTTTTTATTCTTATACACGTTACAATGAGGTTTGTGTGAGTTTTCGTGCAGCCAGTCCTACAACACTTATGCACGCATGCTTGTTTGGACGTGGTGAAAGGCGTTAACTATGAAAATTCCTTTTATCAAGTTCTCAAATAGAACAATTAAGGAATCATTAAAACCGTTCTTTATGCAAACCACTGAAGGTTCTACTGACGAAATCCTCTAAAGCCTCCCTCCCTTCGTAATCTATGTCCTTATCGCGTAGTTCAAAGGCAGGAAATTACAGTTTTAGGGTCAAATTCCCCTATGATGTGTCGCATAAATGATAAGACTTTCATCTACAACGCTGTGTTCATATCTGCAATCGACATGACTTGTCTGGCAGTAACTTTCCCAATGTCATCGCTTTTTTATTTCACATGCGTTAGAAATATTTTCACGTGTTTAAAACAATGGAAATGGGTTTCATTGATGTTAATAAGGACAGTAGAACAGGCCATTTAGGGGACGATTCTTGATTCCTTTCCCATATTTAGGCCTTCCAACTTCCCACACTTAAGAGGTTAAGCCTATTACATCGGATCACCTTTCCACTTTACTCAGTACTGAAATTGGAGGCCACTTTAATTGGGACCTATGCTCCCTCTCAGTTCGTGTGCCCAAGACCGAAAAAGCGACCTCGAAACTGATTAGAATCAAATTGAGCACGCAATGTCCCCTAGTCTAGTGTTCAACCAACAAATGAATTCTAAAGTTCACTCGTCGCCACTTTACTGCATAGTGGGCAGTCATGCCGCCAAAATTGCCCCCCCTCCCCCCCCCCCCCACGTAGAATTAGACGCAGTGTAGCTCTCTTTCAATCACTGCCATGTGATCTCGGCGCGATCTCGTGTCAGCCCAACTCCCCAACAGCCCGTATTCTCCACTGTTTGTCACGGGAGAAGTAATGAGAGACTGCATTATTAATAAAGGCGGCGAAAGGGCGAGGGAGGCAGCGGGGAAAGGTGGGAGGGAAGGGAGGCGTTGCTTGGCAATTTGGTGACAAAACGGCCAGGAATCTAAAAGTTGTTTGTTAGCGATGAGAGCCTTCTTAAAGTTGACAACAACTCCGTATTTTTTTCCTCCTTGCCTAAGGTCCGCTACGCTTCCGACGTGCATGAATTCGATGCAGCGGAGGGAGACAACGAGATTGACTAGTGAAAACGTGTCCCGTCTGCCAACTGATCTCTTCATACGCCTCTTGACACGATTCCCTTTGCACTTCGTCTCCCCCTCCTTTTGCCACATTTTCTAAATCTTGCGGGTGTACTCGAACAAGCGTCGCCAACTTTACTCAACGCCCCACTGCCCTTATTATTCCGTGAAATCGCACCAGATGTACTTTATATTTATATATTCTTTTAGTAACTTCCTTCACTTACATTGAAAAAATGATCAATGAATCAATTTTCTAAAAATAAAAATACAAACTTGAATTAGTCCAACGAATCACTTGTGAATCTTTGGCTGACGGATGTTTAGTCGGAAGTGAATAGATTCGTGGGCTGCGTTTTGTTGAAAAGTTGAATAAGGAGATCGGCGTTGTTTATGTGAGCCAACTGGTGGATTCTTTCTACCATAACGCCTGGTTACTATTCACTGGATAAGTGGTGAAAGCGTAAATCGACGTTATTTTCGTCAGAGGAATCATTTGCCTCAGACGAGACAACTGACTAGAGACAACTCGCTGGATAGGAGGACAGAGTCCACAGACACATTAATTTTTAGCCTTTTGAGCGAAGTCATGTGCATCGGCTTAAGGTAGTTGCGTGTTGTCTGTTAGCGTCTTGCCCTCCTGATCGGAGTAATGTTGTCTACATTTCTAGACCTTCTTGGACTCCTCACCTCTGTGGGAATTCTGCACTTGGTACCGAGACCACTTGATATTGTGCAATTGCGACCACTCAGACTTGACCTGACTGCCTCGTTTGTGCTGCTGCTGCAAATGCTGTCGCAGCGCGTTTTGTTACAGGGACATTTCACGTCTGCCTAACGCAGACGTGGCTCGTATCTTTTCCTATGCCGCCACTTTCCGCCGGCGGGATCAGTAAAAGTAAACTGCGAAGCGGAAGCAAATTAATACGAGGGAGATTGTGTGGGGCCTTGGCCCTGCTTGTACTAAAAATAACCAGAAAATTCATTTACTCGTTACTGGTGGAGATTGTGACACTCCAGACACAGGGCTCGTGTCTGCGAGTGCTGTATTTCATTTAAGTTGTCATTTAATCAAAGTTACATTTTTACACGGGCAGTAAATGGCCAACAATTGTTTTTGCAAATTTACGCCGAAATCCGCCGAAATATTGGGAGGTCTTGCGGATTGGCAGATAAAACTAAGCGCTCAAGTCATCCTCTTTCGTAGGCATAAGTAGTTACCGGGTCGCGGAAAGTTAACTGCGTTTCACCTTAACTACTGCACCTTCTCTCCGCGTCTTAGAAAATAGAATCACAACTGACTGACGAGAAAGCTGGGTCAAACGCCGCCACCGAATTGGCTAAATTCTCAGTCTTGTGTAGTAGAAGGGAGGCCGTGGTTAAGAAGAGAAAAAGTCATAGAATATCAAGCCAGCAGTTTTCAACCACCTCCGTGTGACAAGGAGAATGCTGCGTCATCAGCTGTAGCACAACTCCAAGCTTTCTCCCGCCTTCGAGACGGAGACCGGTGGTGCTTAAGTCAGCCGTGATAAGGTTGTGACGACACCCACACACGTCGCCATCGTTCTGATTTGTAGTTTAGTGTAAAACACCTCGCGAGCCCTCCGTCTTATCAGCTTTGTCTGAAAAAGAATTTAGCACGATCGCCCCAGTCTCGCCGACTTCGAGATGGGCAAAAAGTTGTCATCTCCTATCACATAGTTGTTTTCCGCGCCCAGCTACAAACTCGATGCTCACGCATTTTAAGTCTTAAATTGTGCGACTTGTTGTTTGGCAAAACCATGTGTTTCGGCGGAAATACGAAGAGATGAGAAATTTTTATGAGGCTCATTTACCAGCATGCACATGCACGATCGTAGCTGTGTGAAACTTGAAAGAGATTAGCGTGGGATAAGTACTTCCACAAACTAAGTGAAAAATTTCTTCTCGCTTCCCACGCTAATAATGACGGCAGAGAGTCGAAGAGATATTATTTGAATCAATTAACAGCATCGTGACAAGAGATTTCCTCGAAATTTGTGGGTGCGGAGGCGTAGATTGGTGATTCTGACGGTTGCGGAAGGCCAGCATAAGGTGTAGTTTGAATAAATTACAAATATCAGGTTGGAAACTATAAAGCGGGCGTTAAATATAAGTAGAAGACAAGAATTAGAATTTTTCACATTAGTTATTTTTTTCATTCAACTGATTTTCCACTGTCGTCTACGACCTTCTGCAAACAATTGCACAGAGCTGATAAATGAAATAGAGTCTTTTTGTAAAATCATTTTGGGTATTGTATTTTATTCTCCTAAAAGCAATTCCCGCTACTCAAAGGTAATAATCGGCCGGCGAACTAGCGAGTGAATATGGGTATAATTACAGAAAAATTTTTTAACGCAATGTGTAATAGAAAAATACTGTCATAATTTATAAATATAAACAGCGAGCGCACGTTACCATGTACCATTTTTAGTCTCAGTTGAAACACACACCGGTTTATAATTTCCAACTAATTTCATGGCGTAATACGCGCTCCACAAATTTGTGATTTTTAAACGTTTACTTTCGTTGCCCGCGTGAAATTAGTTGACCTTAAAGTCGGCATGGAGTATTAGTTTCCATGCATTCCCAGTGCCTTCATCTAAACTCTCCTTTTTCCGTGCATTCACATTCCTCCATGTTGACTTTGTGGGCTTTTTGACGGTGGGTTAAGGTATCGCAGGCCTACTAGCCTATTACTCCCGCTAATAGTACTGGGAATGTTTTACCGAAACAAAGTTGCGAAACACTCTAATTATACACCAAGATTTAAATGCCGGCACATGTGAATTTATAAAGGGATGATGTTTAAAGTGCCAGAACACAGACGACACCCCACCTTCGTTTGTCTGTGACAGAGTGGAAATGGGCACGACTTCATTATTGTCCTTTCTTCCTTCTTTCCCTGTGATCACTCACGGCACACTTCAGGAAGGTCTCAGATTAATATCCAGTCCAGTCGCGGGACTAACAAAGCCAAACACCACACAGGAGCGAGGGGGCACACATACTACCCCAAACCTCGCATTTGGGGCAATTGTGGAATCCAGTCTCCAAATCGGGTAATTGTCCAGATCACGTCATCGGCTGAATGCTTACCTTAAGAAATTAGTCAAGAACACCCACGCGCGCAAAAACGATGAGTTACATGCTTCCGCCCATTTTATTTACTAGAACACCGGTGACCGAATAACCCACCGATGGCTTTTCGCCATAATCGACCAGAGGAACGACTAATCAAAAACCCTACACCATTATAGTTAACCCCAAGATCGTCGAACAAATCAGTGATTGAACTTATCAATCAAAATATCGCTATTTCCAATATTTTAGGCATTCTCTTCTCCCTCCCCACAGATAGAGAGAACGGAAAGAAGAGGAAAGAGTGTGAGAAAAGACGTGTAATTTAGGAAGGAGACTAAGTTAATGCCGAAAGATGACCGCTAACAATCACCATCTACTGCGGATGGCGCTGGTCATAAGCACCGAAGGTAGGCGGTGGCGGCATCGGAGCACCAAAAGGAGGCGCCGGAGGCCCAGCAGGGGGCCCGCCCAGCTGTAGCGGCATTCTCTGCACCCCTGGCTGAGATGATGGCATACCCAAATGTGGTAGCGGCATACTTGATTGTGGCGGTGGCATTGGTGCCATCGAGGTTGGGAACCGACCACCCATCATCGGCATAGGCGGCGGTGGCGGTATCACACTACCACAACTCGACAATCCCGACATCATCGACACTGGTGGAGGTATTGGCGGTTGGAAGTGACCTCCGACCTGTGCAACGCATAAAAGGAAAACTCGAGGAAATCTTTCTCCCGGAATATTAACGATCAAAAACTATTACGTATACTCCACAAGGTAGCAGCAGACGAAGCAGTTTCAATAGCTCAACAAAATTACCAAAAAGTTGATCCCCTATTTAAATAGAGGGGAAAGTAGAAAGGTGCAGTTTTTTAGTGTATTTGTAGACAAATACTCCGTTGCTAAAATTCACCCATCGACATCGTGTAATGCAGTGCATTGACACAAACTTTGTAAAAAAACGGCGACTTTTAAAGTAAAATGACACAGAACCACCCAATAGCATTTAAGGAGACATAAAAAAGACAACAAAGTCTACCCCATTTCTCAAATTTCTTATCGACAATGGCATCATATATCGAGCTATCTGCATTAACATTTCATAAGTGGGATCGCTTTGAAGTTATTGCCCTGACCTGCTTAACAGGAAGCGCCAACCTACCGATAAATTCACAAGTTAGAACGGCAGACAAACCTCCCAAAACTCTCAGGCGTTTGACCCCAAAATAATGCTTTATAGTGAAGTCACACCACTACCTATCGGCTTTAAAAATAAGTTACTCTAACTTACACCCGTAATCTAATTAACAAAGCTAAAATACATATTCGCTGTTTTGATACTCAATATGACTATACATTTAAAAATTGCGAGAAGAGAGGGCATATTTGCCAAAAATGATGAAAATATAAGACCCCGAGAAAAAGAAACCCCAGTTAACATTTTCATATGAGTGATCTAAAAGCCTAAAAGGTGAAATATACTTTCATTCTTAAAAAATTATCACGAAATACAGAGCATTATAAAATGAGATTGGGTTAGATGTAACGAACTACGCAATTCATGGCTGAGGTAATGGTTTAACAGGAGGAAATATTTGGGATGACTAACCAAATTTGATGTATTTTTACTTCATAATATGTGTGAATAGTGATTAGCAACAGCAACAAACCAAACCCCTAGTGAAATTACAATACGTATATATGATTGCACGCATAGGTATGCCAAATAGCAAACTAAGTATCAGCTTGTCTAGTCTTTAGAAAAAGAAATGGCCATACACAAGATGCATACCTATGACTGGACGGAATAGGTACTTTCGGATAAGCTGTGACAGTAGACAACTTTTCATTTAACACGTTAATGCAAATCCAAATTCCATTTTTTCACAGCGATATTCCAGTTATCGACTGTGAGGTCATCAACTCATAAAACTGATATTTTCTCCATTAGGCGCTCCAAACCACACAAATAACCCGGACTCGCCTGAAGGGGAACATTAGACGTTGATGATATAGGTCTCGACTGCTGTAGTGGCGGTGGAGAGATTGATCGTTGTTGTTGTTGTTGCGGAGGCGGCATTGGGGGTCCGCTCATAAAAGCAGGACGTGGACCAGGTGGCTGAAAAAACAGTTTGAGAAGTGGCCAGTTGAGGTGGAGGCAGGTTAGTGGTGGGCAAAAAGCGCAGGTTGTTGCTGTTGTGGTAGTGGCTGTGTTGGTGGTAAGGAAACAGGAGGTACACAACCACTCAACGATGAGGTTGGAGGCATTAATGGTGGCGCAACTGTCGAAGTTGAAGATGGCGGCATCATTAGGGGCGTCTGCCCAATTTCTCCGCTCGCTAACGATGTCGACGCCGATTCAAACGGTGCGAGACCCATCGGTTGACTCTAAAATAGACAAACCTGTTTCGCCAACAAATTTTAAAGGGTCGGAGTGATGAATAAGTCCATTCCTAATTGACTTACCGCAAACGTTGACTACCATTAACAGCTAAACTATACTGAGTTGGGTCAAACGGGTGGCACTTGAGTTTGCGATAAATGGTTTCATATTTTTGGGCTACTCGAGTTTATCATGTAAATGAAGTAAACTACGTAAAGAAATAGCATAATGGCGTGACTACAGCCATTTTGTATAGTCTTTACGCCTCAAAATAGGAAAACACCTACTTATTAACCTCTAGTAGATAATATTCCACAAACCGAAAATGAAGATGTTACGGGGGTTTGCTCTGGCGGCGGCGACAAGTGCTGCTTGTTCAAACTGTGTGCAAAAGGCGGAAGTGAAGAGTCGTCCAGTTTAGATGAAGTAGAACCCACGTTGCTCGATTCTTTCCGGAAAGGTAGCTTGGGCTCCGCTATCGTAATGAGCTTTAGGAGTCTTCTGCAATAGGTTTTTAAAAGACGTCAACGCTGGTACCGCAAGGAAAAAATCGACTCATTTGATTAAGTTGTAAAGATAACTACAACCTTCTCAACACTGATGCCTACCTCTGGATCCTGACAAACAACGGCGCAACGGGAACTTGATCTCGACTCCCGATTGAACTTTTGCACTAAGTGATCGAACTTCTCTGAGAGAAGATTAAGATCCACATGAAGGCGCTTAACCTCGGCTAACAAATCCTTGGCATCGAATTCAGACTTTGAGGGAGTTACATCACCTGCAATATCCTCCGCGGTTAAATCCGTAAGGTGAGGCACTAAAAATGAGTGTACCAAAAAAAATGCAAATAATCCGCAAATAAAACGCACGCTCGTATAACAAGAAATTTGGAGAAGCGGTTTAGAAAATATAGAAAACAATTTTCAAATCATAATAAAACATAAGATTGCAACAGCTTTACACAGACTAAGTGTGAAAGAATAGTGTGACAGATCAAAACATCAATGCGTTACCGAAAAGCTTCAAACGCAGTGTCTTGTGGCGATGGATGGCATAAGACAAGTCGAACTCCTCAGCTATGGTAACATACTCATTATCTAAAAAAGGTGAAAAAAAATTAAACAAGATACCTTCATCCTTGTACTTTATCACAAAGTTATTCAGAGAATCAAGCTTCGGCTTAAAGACACGTTGCATCATCAATATTAATTCGTCGTAAGTCAATTCTTCATTATGGATTAGTATTCGGCGCAAAATCGTCGCCCAACTGAACTTTAATCACCAACTCCCCGCAAAATCACAATCCCCGCAACGTTGGGACAAACGACATTCCGGAGACGAAATGAAGTGTTGGCGCGCGTGCAAAGTATGCGCCTCGAAATTGAATTTATAAAAACAATAATAAGAAGATTTTTAAAAGCATCTGCAACTATATAAGACGGAATTTCATTGGCATGTTCTATTACAATAGCAAGAAAATTTAAAAATGTAACAAACAGACTGAAAAATTTCCAGAGGACGATTATCAAAAGAGTTATAAAAAGCACTGGCGAAATGACTAACACAAAGCAAATCAGGCTAGAAATCCACTAAACACTTTCATGAGGCGACGATGGACGAAAAAAATAACATTAAAAGCGAAGACACGAAATTAGCGCAACCGACTCACAAGGCGACCGAAGGAGCAAATACAAAACACGCGCAAAGAGCAATGCGGAATTCCCGAAGAACAGCCCACAACAGCAGCACCACCAGGAATGAAGGCTCAGACGGCGAGAATATGAAGTTACAGAAATTCATGAAGCAGTTTTGCCCTAGGGAATTGGCTTATGAACTAGCACGATGAGCGCACGCATCCGAAGTGCTGTGGCACCTGAACTTCCTCGCTCAGGCCTCAGGGCTTTTCTAATGTGAGGGGAGATGCTATCGTCAGAGGTCTGAGTCCTCTCTCAAGTATTCCCGTCTCCACGTCTTGCCCTTAGTAGCAATGAGAAAAGCGGATTTATGCCACGAAAGCCATAATATGCGAACTAACCGGAGATCGTGAGCCACTCCCGCAGTCAAGTGCGAGGAATCACAATGGGAGCCGTAGGGACAAGGCTCACTGTCTGGGGCGCAGTACCCGATCGAGGGAGGTGGGGTGACCAACGAGAGCACAAATGATCAGACTTCTGTTCCACTGATGGAAAAGGAGGCCCCTTTGCTATCCCCAAACTCTTCCTCTCATAGTGGCAGTGCTATAATTTCGTGCAAATCTAAATCGCCTTTGCGACATTTGTTCTCCACACATCGCCATCACTGCTCCACTTTGTGCAACCACCAGATGAGGGGCCTTGACAAGAATGCTCGCTGTTAGTGTAGCTGCACGCCTTAGCAATCTTCGTCGATGCGGCCGACGTTTGCGACCGACCGAATAGAGAGTCGAGGAGGAGGAGGAGGAGGAGGAGGAGGAGGAGGAGGAGAAAGAAGGAGAGCCTGCATGTAAGGGGTGTAACTGCAAAAGAGGCAATGTACCAGCATCGGGGAGAAAGAACAGACAAAAAGAGGCGAACAGCAAAAAAACTCTACAGCAACAGATGAAACAATGTCCTGTCTACCCCGCTTCACTCTTCGCCACCAACATCGCCGCTCCTATTTGGCACCAGAAGCCCTAAGTCTAGATCACCGCCACAAATTTCCGAAGGATTACTTGGCCAGGTGTATATGAGGCGTTTAACGGTAGAATGTTGGAGTGCACGCAAGAGGGAGCAACTGTGTGCGCCAATGCTACGAGCCATGCTCCACAGACGGTGTCACTGTCAGCATCAGCACACCCGCGAGTGGTGTGCATGGTCGGGGAGTTGGCATTAGGAAACTTATTCGAATGTCGTCGCCTACCACAGGAAGTCATTTAAATGCGACGTAGTGTAATCAACATTACGCCTTGTTCTACTACCATCTACACTTGTCATTTGTCACCAATGCAACAATCTTGCGTCGAGGCTCGGTTCGCCTCAAAGTCACCAGCGGCAACAAAGTGGGAAATAATGAGGGATTGTCTGTCCACTCATCAAAGTCCGCCTGCTTCCACATTTGCTTGTTGGTGCTGTGACAACGAGTTCACTCTCAATCAGTGGACTGTAGTTGGCTTAGTAGATGCCCAGGCAATATACGGGCTTCCCATAAAGGCAGCGCGTCATGGCGAGGATCACAGTCGTGTGTTCGAAGCATTTCAGGGCGCGAGTCCTCCGACTGTACTCACCATCACCAGTCAGCAGTGGATGCATAAATACCTTCGAGAGGAAGAATCTACTTCGTCGTGTTTGATAGCGTCATCAGCCTAATTCTTTAAGAGGGCAGAGGCTTTCACTCGTGAGCAGCGGAAGAGGATTTTCCTCAGTGGACATTGCAAAAACGAACCAAATTATCAATGACGTGCTAAACATAGGCTTCACATAAGGTCAGTGTGTGGCAGTTGAGAGCTGGCACATGAAATACGCATGCTATTTGTTAACATGCTCGTTGCCCTTGTTGAAATGGTATAAAAGCCGACCTTGGCTTGGAGGCACACGTGCGTGCAGCATTGAATTCGGTGATTGCAGCGGTACACATGTCTTGCAACGATAGCGCCGAGTCCGCAGCTGCTGCCATCAAAGCGAGGATTCACCAAACAGCCAGCCATTGGCATAATCTACGCCTCAAGTCTCGGATCGCTGGCTGAGGCTGTGACCGAGAGCACTGTTATCAGGTTCGAGGATATTGAAGGCTTTCCGAAGAGCACCGTTGTTGGTCATGCCGGCAACTTCGTCTTTGGCAAGCTTGGTGGCAAAAAACGTTGCTCTCATGCAGGGTCATCTTGCCCTTTATGAAGGCTACAAAATGTCGCAGGTACATTGACGAGTAAAGTATTCTCAGGTTTCAGGCCGCCCTGCCCGTTCGAGTCATGAGACTCCTCGGTGTGGAGACTCTCATCGTGGCCAATGCTGCCGGCGGACTAAACCCCGACTACAACGTGGCGACATAATGATCATTAAGGATCACATTAGCTTGCCTAATATTGCAGGCATGAACCCACTCGTCGGACCGAATGAGGATAAGTAAGTGCAGCACAGTGAGGCAATTCCTGATTCTCTAGGTTCGGTCCTCGTTTCCCCACAACAAGACGTATTTACACCGCAGAATTGCGTATATTAGCTAAGAGGATTTTTGAAGAACTCTGCATTTCTGAGTTCATCAGAGAAGGAATTTACATTTCTCAAATGGGTCCGTCACACGCGACGCCAGCGGAAGCCCGAATGTTCCAAATGAATGGTGCCGATGCAGTCGGAATGAGCACCACTCATGATACCATAGTCGCAAAGCACGCCGGAATGAAGGTCTTCGCAATGTCACTCATCACCAAGAAGGCAGTGATGGCTGAAGACTGCGAGACCGCCTCGGAGGAAGAAGAAGGCGACGAAATCATTGCTCAACGCGTGAAGACATTAAAGGAATTTGCGGAGAAGTTGGTGGAGAGAATGGGTAGGGTTGGCACTTCACGCAGTGCAGTGCTCACACCAATGCCTTAGCATAAATGCTACAATAAATTTTGTCCGCTTGCAACACGCCTCCTTTCACCCATTACCATCAGGCTGGCATCAGCGTCCGTCGCGACGCCCACTAAGCTGCAGCGTGAGAGGCTGCCTGCCCCAGCGTTTGCGGGAGACCACATCCACTTCCGAATACGGGCATATCAGTTAGGTGGAATTGGCAAGTTACATGTCAAGCTAAGCCCGATTAGGGAATGGCGAACAACATTCCGCCATGGATGGTTGTGCCCGCTGGTGGTCGGCGGTCATACGAATGCCACTGACTCGCGACACCCATAATGTAGTGTTCTTTGCCAACTATTACCGCACTGGAGTGAGAGGCACGCACCTACAGCCGAGCATCAGGAGTATTGTGCATATCGACTGTGTTGACCAGGCAATGAGGAGTTTGAATTAGTCCACGCGGGTAGACTCGCCCACGACGTCGGTCAAATGGTGACACTGCGCTCTGATCAGCGCAGGCACCAATGACCTCGTACACATGTGTGGAGGCAGAGCAGGAAGAGACGTGGAGATGGGGAGGGAGGAGAAGTAGCAGTGGAAGCGGAATTGGAGTTGGATGAGGAGGATAAGAAGGGAAGGAGAAGTTGGAGTAGGCGGAAGGAATTTCTGCTGACTCTCTTCTTGCACCCTCAAGAGGAACGCGTCAAGCCTCGAGGACATCCGTGAATACACGGAGGGGCACCAACTGGCTGCCAACCAACGGGCATTTGACAGACATGTTCCCCACGGCAGTAGCAATGCCCTCCTGCCTCCCCCCCTCCCCCACCCCCCTGTATGTGTGTCACATCGCTCCGTGTGTCAGTGCTACCAGCGAAAGCCAGTTGTAATGCGGAAGAGGGAAAGGACCGAGGCCAAAGACTAAAGGCCAAAGGCCAAAGGCAAAGAAGATGATGGCAGACTCTGAGTCAGAGCAACGCAAGAGCGTGCGCAGTTGCAGCCATCCACATCTACCCGCTCTGTGATCGGTGTCCCCTCACTTGTCCATCACTTCAAGTGACTTCAAGTGATTTCAATGAGTCCGCTGTCACAGAGTAAATGGTCGTCTCTTCTACCAGTCCTTTCTCTCATTGGACCTGTCATGTATTGTCACATTTAGTGAACAAACCGATAAACGCGGCAGGTTGGTGGACTCAGTGCAAACGCTATTTTGACGAAATACCTAACGAGTTACATGGCATTTAACCTGGAATTCGACCCAATGCAAAAGTCCAAATTGATGCTCCATTTGGATGATCAGGATCCGAGCTGCTGATCAAAACCGATCCATGTGCATCACATAACTCGCGGTAGGACTGCCGGTGTCCCCGAAAAATGTACAAATGCGAAAGCTCTGACAAGAGCCCATGAGTTCATTGTTTGGGCCGTGACAGTACAGCCTGCTACTGAGGCTTTGTATGCTCCACCCGCGAATTATGCCTGCCATGAACACAGCAGCGTAAGCCATTCCTTGTTGATTAGCAAATCACCAAGACTGGCGCACAAGTGAGTCTGGTTGTCCTCTTCGCCGACAACCACTCTGCCCCAGGCACAAATGGCCTCATGCCATGCTGCCCAGGAGACTTCAAAAATGGGGAGAAGGGATGGCCTTCGGGGGAGCGGGGATTGGAGGGAGGGCGGGAAGGCGGGTTTGCAGTGTGTGTGTGTGTGTGTGTGTGTGTGTGTGTGTGTGTGTGTGTGCCTATCTGCGTTTGTGGGCTTCGTGTTCATTCAGCACCCTCCTGGGTAGGGACGGTGGCCAGAACAACCGCCCATTGCTTGAGTGTCATGCCTGCACCCAAAGTCCGCCTAAACCGCCACTTTCTCAATGATCACCTGGGACAGTCACTCCCTAACTTGTGAGGCTTTCTCCAGAACATGTCAAAAGAGTCCCCATCTCACATTCTCCTCAAGCTAGACATGTCAAGTGACTGTCCTCTCACCGAAAGTGAACAAACTAGCTGCCTCCTGCGACTGGTGGCATCTCACTGCGTCGGCCGAACTCTTTCCTCCACCCATTGTCCACGACCACTTATTAGGCAAGTCTGATCCAAGTGACAAGAGTCTCGGGGGGGGGGGCAGAGCGCTTCTTTCACTACGTAGGTGCTCGTGGCACAGCAAGAAGGCCTCCGTGTGGGTGCACAGACGAGTGACCCGACTCGGTGTGAATCAGAGGACATGGGGACGGCCTGCCAAGAAGACGAGACATGAAGTCGGCGCACACTTGTATCAGAAATGAGTTCTCAACTCCGCGGTTACCATCGCCTCACGGTGGTCTGCCTCGAACCCATCACCGCCAGTGCGAGAGGCCAACCCACAGGGGATCAGACTGCTCGCCGATTAAACGAACACCTCATGGGTGGTCGTAATTCGGGTGAAGGCCGCCATAGTCGCGTTGGTGACGAAGAGGTACTCATATCCCATCAAGCGCATGACTTTCACGTGGAGCGTCACCTGTCCGAGACAAAGGCAAGGAAAGGCAATGCAAGCGGAAGGAGGTTAGTTCAAAACGAGACGGAATCGGCTACAGAAGCAGCAGATGCAGTGGACGAAAAGGAAAGGGAGGCGAGGGGAGGGGAGGGAGGGGAGAGGAGGGGAGAAGAGGGGGAGGGCGAAATGCGGTCGTAGACAGAAGGTCGGGTGGTGGAATGAATGAAGGAAGGAAGGAGGGAAGGAAAAAGAGGGAAAGAAGAGGAATAATGGGATGGGGTGAGGGAAAGGAATAATGGAAGAGTAGAAGTGGGAGGGAAGAAAGGTGGAATCGAGGGGTGAATGCACAAGAACCGATGAGACAGAGAAGGAGAAGGAGAAGGAGAAGCAAAACGAGACGACATGTGGGGGGTGCGTTGACGTACCTCCTGCTGCGTGTAGCCCTCGTACGCGTGGAATCGGCCCTGCATCACCATCACCTGTTTGCCCCCGAGTGTGCCAAACACCAAATTCCCCTTGTGACCTTCCACTGAAGTACACGCAGAAGCGGGCTCAGGTGGACGCGTCGCTCGTGGCCATGACGATGGCGATGGCGATTGGCGATGGCGATGGCAACGACGAAAGCGTAGAGGAGGCAGTTTGATCCAACCCTTACTGAACCCAGTCATTTGGCGTCTCGCGGCAATTGATGGCATTCAATTATGATGTCAAGTTGCGCTGATCACGCTCGACTTCCATTCCCGTGGACTCCAGACGCCTCCATTCCTCAAAATCTCCTCCATTTCATCCATTAGACAGAGGAGAGGCTCTTCTTCAACTTTGAGTAGCCTGACTCTTCATCTAAATCGACAAGTCGACGTAGGTGAAAGTAGGATTTTACAGGAAATAACCCTCTGCTGTTTTCACATAAATATAAAACCATGACAAATTATGTCCGCAGATAGGCGGTTTGTCTTTTACTGAAATAAAAACAAGTAGCATACAAAAACAAAAAGGCATTTATGTGTGATCACCTCGCCGAACAATATATTTTATACGTCAACTTTGTCGAAATCATCGAGTCAAGCTGCAGAAGGCTTTTCTTCCTGCCAACTGAATAAAGCAAATTCCCCTCAAAACTATTAACGTGTCAGGTCGATTTGGCTGAGAAGTAAGTAGGAGGAGTGACAATGCCCGAGTATCTAGTCGTCGAGCTCACCTTCACAAAACATGTAAGACGCAGGCGGAGCTGAGTAGAGGCTTTCAACAATTACGGAATGAGTGGACAACGTGCGCATTTGAGCATCCAACATGCGAATAGAGCGTTTAAGAAAGACAGAGTTCGCAGTAAACAAGGCCCCTGTTGTCACCTTTCGGCGATTTCATTGCTCGGCAACTTGTCTCAGTGTGTCTAACACGTTCGAGGCCGTAGAAAAATCCGTTCACTCGCGTTGAACTTCAAACTGAGTTCAACCCTCAATCTGTCGACGACGAATTGTCACAAGCTTCGCTCCAAATGTGACAGGGAAGCTCGCCTGATGGCGCATTAGCGAGACACGTTCTGCCCACCTAAACCATTCTTACTCTGTTCAATTAATTCTGAACCTAATTGGCATATCAGCGTCATTTCAAGTCACAATGTTTATTTACAAATTGTGCCAGGTAATGAAGTACAAGCAGAGACCAGCGATGAACCCAGGTTAATTAGGCACTGCATGTACATTATGCGCCTGCTGAACTTCCGCTCCGCCGTGGATGCATGCAAAGTGTGCGGTCTTCATCGATGCCATTGAACCGGTTAACAGTGTTGTCTTAGTAAAATGCATTTGCACTGCTGCGCACAAATGCGAATAGCCGCAATGACATTCCGCCGACTGAGGAGAGTTAGGCCTTTTAAGCGCTCTCTTCAAGGAGAATGGATAGGGCGCGGAAGGGATGACACGAAGTGGCCCGCTTTCGCCACACCCTACTGTCGCGAATTCAGCACTCACTGAAGTGTTTCTCGAGCATTTGCTGTGGACAGTTGACGCCGTCCCACGGGTGCAGCAGCCTCTTGACGCAGAAGCCACCGCAACCCGAGTAGGCAAATGTCGAATTAACAGGCTGGTGCCCACGAAAATCGCCATCTTCGCCCACGCAGGCAGCAATTCGAGTCCTCACTTACTAACTCAACTCGGCCCCAGTCTAGACGAAGCAAGGCAGCTTTGATTCGCAGTCAACTGCTCTTTCAGCGGATCTTGCAACATGGAGAAGACTGGCATTTGCAAGATGTCTCCACTTGTGAGCTCAAGTGGCAAGAGATGGGTGACAGCAGTTAGACGAAAACAACTGTCGCTCTATGCTACGTCGTGTCAACCACAGAGAAGGTGGCCTTAGAAGTCCAGGCCGACGACGAGTGGCTTCTCGAACTACCGCGGATTGCTGAATGAGCTGAAGGTCCGAGTGGCATTTGGCGAAGTGCGTGTCGAGCAGCCGAGCAGCCGAGCAGGGGAGCACCGAGCACGAGTACCAGACCACTAATGTCCATGCATGCTTCATGACACATCATCCCACCGTTCTGGCCTCCCCTCACTCTCCTCACTCACTCACTCACAATTTGGTCTTCTCTCGACTCACCATTTCACCTCCCAAAAAGTGAGAAATGCGATGGCACTCCGCGGACGGGGATGTGGACCCTCTGTGTGTTCTTGTGGATTTCAGGCTCAAATCACCTCCATCAAACTAGCTGCACGTTGTCGGACGCTGTCCCATGAAAGAAAAAAGCATCGAGTACTGCGAGGTGTCGCGCCTCGGCACATCGGCTAAACCCACCATTTTAGGGAAAGAGCACTCCGTTGCCAAGGACCACGCAATGGGGCGAAAAGCTTAGCAACTGAAGCTCGCGCTTGACGACAAGAAACTATCTGATTTTGCGAGGCGGTCTCATCTTCCAAGCTCAGCCGGAACCATCCACTTCACCAAACACAAAGACGTCTTCTCGGACATCCCCTTGAAGAACAGAGGTGCAAGAGACACTCCCCCAACATGCCAAAGCAACCTAACGGAACTGACATGCTGAGGTTGGTGGCATTCTACTGTGCGAAATTAAGCGCCCCACCTGACCGTGGCCAAGTGAACATAAACTCACACATGCGAACACGTGACGAGACATTCGCCTTCTCCCTCCCGACTCATCTAACATCACCCCGGAGGTATACTTCACATCCTCGTTGTGATAGACCTACAAAAAGTGGTCCAGCAATTGCGAGAACAAGCGAGGGGCGCAATTACTGGACGACTGACGCCGCAACCAGAGTAGCTAGCGTCACACAAGAACACGTCTGGAAGGAGGGTGGCGATGCTGTCACGCGTGGCGACCCGTCTGAAAGCAGTCTTCGTGATCAGTCTCCATCAGTGCGGTTCAATTTCGAAGACCTCGCGGTTGGTGACCAGGGAGAGCCCGGAGCAACGCATGCCCACGGTGGGCACAATGCTCCTCTCCGCCGTCGTGCTCATGCCCCACCGGCAGTCTGCGCCAACAGTCCGCAGAGGGCGCGCGCCTCCGCCGGAGTGTCGTAGGTGGGCCGCCAGCAGCACACGTAGATCCTCATGCATCAGCTCTCCAAATTCCCATCTCCTCGCTACGCGCAGGCCAGTATTGGCGCAACTCCTTGGTAGATGTTCGACAGAGCATGTGTGAATCGGGACCGAAACCTGCAACCAACGAGGCATGGAGATTGTGGGAGAGAACAAGAAGGGCGTGTGGAGAAGGCGTTCGCAGGATGTGGCTGCTGGAGGAGTGAATAAAGCGTGTCAGTGAGAGCTGAGAGCCCAGTCCAGAGGCAGTGAGGTCGAAGTTGACGCACAGCCGCTTCGGCTACGAGAAGACGGTCTTTGGCAAAGGAACAAGTGCAACTGTCTCGCTTCACGCCGAATTGACATACCCCCTCTCTAAGCCTCGTCCCCAATCAGTACGCAAATGGTGAACCAAAACTGCCTGACTTGACCAATCGAGTGTGGCGAGGCGGGACATGACGCCTCCTCGAGAGAGCGCCACTTGGCCGAATTCGTGTGAAACAGAGACAGCGAACCGTCTGCTCAAATACGAGCATATAGTCGGCAGACACCATGTGGCAAACGTAGGCCCCCATATCCAACCGGTCAGCCGCAACGCCTCACAAGTAGTCTCTGCATGACACGAGACGAGCGTCACATCAGCACCACCGCAAATGAAACGCGAAAAGCAGCCGTTTTATCAGCAATCATCGCCAGGCCGCCTCTTCCGTCCGTCATTGGACCCGGTCAGTGGGTTGATGCCGGCGAAGTGCGGCAATTGCTATAGTGGTCCTTCATCACCAATTGATATATCTCCAACGTCGTAATTCGGCGTGAAGACCCGCCTGTTGCTTGGTGACGAAGAGTGTACTCGCATCCTCATCAACCGCATGATCCTTTTCACGAGGAAGCGTCACCTGATCCGAGCCCAAGGCAAGCGGAAGAGGAAGTTAACTACAAACGAGACGGGCCTGGATCAGAAGCAGCAGATGCAGTGGACGGGCACGAGGCTCGAGCAGGGGAAAGGAGAGGAGGGAAGGAAAGCAGAAATGTTGGTCGCAGTCAGAGGTCGGCCGGTTGAAAGAATGAGGAAGGAGAAGGGAAGGAGAAGCAGACGGGAACGGACAGGTGGGGGTGCGTTGACGTAAACCCTCCTCCTGCGTGTAAGCCCTCGTACGGTGGAATCGGCCCTGCGAACACCAATCACCTTTTGCCCCGAGTGTGTGCAATACCCAAATCCCTTGTGAACCGTTTGCCACTGAAATATCAATCGGGCGCCGAATGGCGGACGCAGGTGGACGCGTTGCATGCGCGAAGGATTGTGAAAAGCGTAGGAAAATAAGCGACTACGAAACTACAGTACTAGACTGCAAAGCCTGTGAATGTTCTGTGTAATGGCGATGTCCCAACCGCGGGTCAATCACGGGACGGTGCCCAGTTGGCGCCCAGTCCCGAGACGGCAATTATACCCAGCAAGCGGGTGAGGAGAACTCCCACTTTCCCGTCAGGAAATCGCATAATATCCGCCTTCAGGCGTCCGTCTGTTAAGAGCGCATCATGGGCCAAGGGTGGACGACTTGCGAAGAGAGCTCAAAGAAAAACACTTCGGCTGCTTGTCCGACAAAACGTGCAAAGCCTA
>QEYB01000763.1:0-44141 GCA_017562135.1 Dipylidium caninum
AAAAGCGCATTACAACTCACCCATTGCTTTACTAATAAACACTATGCGTGGTGAGAGTTTGGAATGTTTCATGTCTTTGAAGTAGACAAACAGCGTCACACTGAGAGTAGCTTACATAAAATTCAGAAATAGTACGTTATTCTTAAAAAATTCTAAAAATGTCCAAAGTGTTTAGCGTTAACTACATAAGAATTCAATAATCTTTGAATGGCAGTGAAATGAACCTAATTTAACCGCCTCATATTGTTTTTCGGTAACCGTTGTCAGCTCAGTCTTAACGACGAGGACACACATGATGGCGAATTAATGGCCATGGTGCTGTTTAAAACACAGTTGAGTATAAAATTCAACTACATCTGTCGAACATTCATTCAATTACTGTCTCCTCAGGCTTTTACAATGGAATATGCTACAGCTAGTTAGCTATTTCTTGAAAGGGCCTCACCATTCAACCTCGCAACATTTACCACCTTCCCCGCAACTAGAATGTATTGCGTTTTCTCTAAATAGTGATTTTACTCTTTTAATGCCGCGCGCATTTAACGAAAAAGATACGAAGTCAAAAAGATATAGGTCGATATCATGAGAAACCTATTAAAGAGAGAAAAAATTATCTGTCGAGAATTAGTTTGGGAATATATAATTTAAAGCAAAGTATCACATCAGAATTGAAGACCGACATAACCTGCAAACAATAGGCCATATTTTCTATTATGATTCCTCGTGGACTTAAACGAACAGACAGGGGCACTTATAAACACGCTTGGTAAATGTAGGCATTAACGATTAACGGATAGGTATGCTAGTTTTAAACTCCTTTCACATTTTACTGGACTGGTCATTATGTGTTTTTATGCTCTCTCGTACTTCAGTTGCAAGTGCATTTTCCCGCCTGTGCACATGACTTTAAATCACGCATAACCATTTTGAATGCATTTATATGAGAAGATGACAACATTATCAAGTGGTAAGGTTAAATTGCAATTGCGTATATCTCAGGTTCAGGACACAGACGATCAGAGCGAACAATCAACCACTGCGGCAGACATCATATCCCTCATCTGCCCTTAGACTCCTGTAACGTCCACAGCTTCACTTGATAGGCATCCTAAACTGTTATGTCTAAAGGGACCACTTTTTGGAAACTAAAGCTTCTCCTGATTGGGTCGGCAAACGTAATCTGCAGGCGACACCACCTTCACTATTTTCTGGCTCTATATTATTCGTTTCTTTTTGAAGGCTGGCTACAAAATATTTAACACTCTCGTCGTACCCCAATTGATTAGTTGTCACAGAAGATTTCAACTCATTTCTGACAACGCCATTATGTTCATTAGAATATTAGTAGAGGTTGCATAAACATCAAGCTAAGATCTGTGCCAGAGACTTTCAGTTTTAAGCTGAACACCATTGTAATTAATTTTTGCTAAAACCTTTCCTGTTCACCTCTTTACTGAGTGGACTTAAATAATAAATTCCCTTGAAGCAGCAGTCTGGTCATTCTTGACAACTTTTAACCGCATAGAGAGGGTTAAAACCTCAGTCAGGTTGGCTTTAGGACGTCATTTGTTTCTGGTTCTTGGCTCTCGGAACGGCTACGGGGACAGGAGAGGTCCAAACATGGCTGATACCCGTCAGCACTGCGACAGTGAAAGAAGTAAGGCGAAGGGCATGTGAGGGCTTCTGCAGTGTTTGCCCATGAATTTAAGGTTTGAAGGAAGCAGTTCGTCACCTCAGTGAACCACGTTTCCTCTTTGCCTTAAGTAAATCAACATGATACTCTCAGGTTGTAAAGACTAGTTAACGGGGATGATTTATGCTACATATTGGGGGTAAACATCGAATGCTTTACAGAAGATTGGGGTATTTTATTTGAAGATACATTAGATTAAGGTTAACGAAAAGTTGGTTTTGACGACGCTGAACTATTCCAATTTGTCTGCCTAAATTTTACCTTCGCAAAAGCCTAAGATAATAGTTCGCTCACCGGACCAGAAAACTGTTCTTTGTCAATTGCAGTCGCATTTTTAGATTAGTAGAGTAGGCGTGGTGGCATGAAGTACACCAGACTGCAGGAGAAGGTATCATTTAATCACAGAACTCATCCTTTTGCAATTCGAGAGGGTTTCAATTACCAAATTCATCCATCACGGACTCTACTCAGAAAGTGCTACGCTTCCCTAAACTTATTGCCGAAATTGTTGTTGCCAGTTTTCAATGTTTCGAACTTTTACTTTCTGATACTGACGTGTTGCATAGATACTCAAAAAGTAGACCACCGGTACTACTTCCTCTTTTACTGCTAATACAAGCCCATTCGAGTGAGTCAACAGCAAACCGACGAAAATGTCTTAAATGGTGCGTGTTGCAATATTACTGTCGAGAGATTAGTGCGCTTCTCGTCGCTCCACATCAGCGAGAAGAAGTCCAGACTCACATCGCCCTATCTGCGCTGCAGCCTTACTAACCAGACCGAGGATTACAATTTGCTTTCCATTGGTTTTTCTATTGGAAATAAAGTACCTCTACACTTCGAGGGCGTCAAAGTTACTTTGTAAAAAACTAACTGCCAAACAAACGGTGTCTAAAAGTATCAATCAAGGACAGAGCGGACGATAAACTCGGTTTGTCCATCGACGATCGAGCATCAATATCCGGCCACAGAGATTCTCGTTAATGGATATTGGTAGGTATGAAATTCTAGACGGGTCATCCCCTTAGTATATCGGTGCGTAACGTGTACGCGGAGGCTTCCAGATTCTCCCTTTAGTTACCAATAGCACACACGTTGATTAACATTTATGTGCTCATAATGGGAAAGTAAAACAGAAAAACAGATAATTTCAATTGATATTACGGTACAGAAACAAGTGGAATAATATTACAATAATGAATAGGATCCGCCTTCGAGTTTTAAATAACAGAAATGGACGATAATCATAAATGGAGAACTTTGGGCCAACACCATGAGTGATGGCAGGCAACGATAAAATTGGGCTTAAAATTGCTGAAAACCTGAAGAAATATTTATTACAACTGGCGCGTTATGGGGGGATACTAAGATCCAAATAGATAGACAGAAACTAAAAAGTAGGGTGTGGATGCGTGGGGCGGGAACAGCTCGTTCTGAGCTTGGAACGGGCGACCAAAAATCCTTGAAGGTGTATTGTGTAGGGGGGGCGTTTGTATATCGAGAACAGAAGCAACATTACCGCAACGGGTAGCAATAATTCGGTGCTGACCCAGACCGTTATTCAAAACTTCCCGTCGAACATAGACTTGTGGCCTTCTAGAACCAGTTGATGTGCTCGGCATATGAATTCCAAACCGTTTAAAGCCACAAATTTATCCGTTATCTAGGGGGGAGGGATTAGAAAAAAACTACAAATACTGCCCAATCCAACAATGAGGGCGACACAAAGTGGGAGGAACGCGCAAACAAGACCTTGTCAGGCAGACGAAAGTAGCGTTAATGAGGGAAACCCGGATGAAAAATGCGGTTACCACTTTAGCTATCGTTTGAAAAATTCCAACGAACCATCAAAAATTTGCGACATCTAAATTGATAGTTATGTATTGATCACCTCCCAAATGAATCACATTACAATCCATCCATTAACACAGCCAAAAAGCCCTTGAGACACACGCCTTGACGCCCAAAAGTAAATTATAGAAAATAGATTTAAAACGAGGTCACATATTTTTGAAGGCTTTGTAAACACTAAATGGGGGAAAAAAATTCACCTCTTCACCGAATAAAAATCCAGCACATACACGTGGGCTTGACAGTCCATGTAGAAACATTGTCTGGATCAGACCAAAGAAAGTCACTGTTAAGGGTCCATTGTGTGTGCGTACCTCGACGTTCCTATCAATTACCCTAATCTGGTCAACGGTTTTGGTTTCAGGAGACAGACCCCCATGAACGCAGAGGATAACCTCATCGATCAGAGCGCTATTGGTGAGAAGATCGAAGACTTGCAACAATTTCTCCAAGGATTGGCGTTGCCATATTTTGCGATACACTCGTCATAAAATCCATATACCTGTCAGAAAAGGAACAAAATATGCAAGACTCCATCAACCTAGCATAAGAACGAAATTGAAAGAGATACCTGCGTTATTTGACGGCTTTCATGGTTGCCGCGGGAGGCGAGGAGGGTATTTTATCAGGATACCTGGCTTTCAGTGCCATAAGAAGAGTAAATGTTTCGAGACTATAGTAGCCGCGGTCAACGAAAATTCCATGAAGAGATATATTAGTGGAAGGAAGTTCGCCGCCCACTTGGAAAAGTTTCAAAAGGTCATAGAACTGACCGTGGATGTCACCACAAACAGTGACGGTGTCGACACCGGTTGAACATTGCATTCTCAATCAAAAAGTCACTAACATAATCACATAGTTTTCCAAAGGTGTTTTCTGGAAGATATTTACAATTTTCGAATCATTTCTATCCAGCCATCAAGCGACTCAGACAGCATCCCGCGCAGGAAACGGGGCTGAAAAGTGGTTGGATAGCGTAAGAGTTTCAAAATGTTGCCGAAATTTGCAAGGTGATAAAACAAAGAAGCTAACGAGAATACATGAATATTATATCCTACGAAAATATAGCAAGAGGGTGCAGATTAATTTAATAAAGAGAGTAGAGGTATAATCACAAATAACTTAAACGTAAAATTATCGCAACAATCGCGTTTTGACATATTATGAACACAAACAAATTTAGTATTTCGTCGTCATCCGTAATGTTGTGTCTGTCTTGCTGATGCGTACCTATTGGAACAGGCAGATAATATCCTTCGAACAGTCACGGGATGAGGCATTCATGTTTGGCGAAGCTCGTTAACGTTCCGTGAAATGAAGGACGGAAACCGCACTTTATTACCCGGTCTGCAAAAAGATAGGACCTGCAATCGAATCTACCATCCGCTTCCGAGAGCTGGTGGCGTGAAGGAGTGGCGAGGGGTTAAGTCTCGTGTGAAGCACTTGTTGCTTGTCTGCCGAGGTTTCTCACTCCCGCGTTTGTGGATTTGGTATGTGTAAGTGGGCGAATTAGGGCCCATGTGATGTGTGTTATGTGGGTTTGGAAATGAAACTCCTTAAAACTGAGGTAGAGTCTTTTTATTTTAATGTGACTTCAGAGTTCTTTTAGGGGGATTTTCTGTTTTCGCTTCATCATTGTTTGTGATGACACCAAATACAGGGAAAGTGAAGTTGCTTGAGCTATGGGTGGGAAGCACTGGTGCATTTCATCACGAGTGCTGGAATCGGGAAATTGGAGGCTTTAGTTGGTCCACTTCCGTCGATGAAAACGATTTAAGACAAGGTAAAGTGAAACTCCGGGAGGGTGTTGAATTAAGGCTGTTTTAGCGTCCCCCGTGCAGCGTTAGTGGAAAAGGGAGGGCGATCATCCCGAGTGAGGTCATCAAGTCTGGAGGAGCGGTGATTGTCTCGAATGCTCTAATCACGAGGGGTTCTTTGGGCGTGCGCACATTGGGTGCGTGTTGATAAACCTTCGCAGCGAGATGCGGCAGTTAACCTGACACGCAGAATGACCTTTGCACTCAGCCTCTCCAGATAAGACGAGGTTAGGGGGATCCAATGCACATCATTTGAGGTGCTCTTCCAAAAAAAAGCTGAACTATCGTTTCGCCTTGTAGAGGATCGCAACTTGACTGCTGACTGGGCAGGATGATCCAAGTCGGAATGATATTGTTTTTGCAAAAACTTCTCAAAATTCAGATTCCAGCCTCACCAAATTGTGATGAGTTAGAGTTCAGCATCTTTCAAGCCTCATTTGGAGTCTTTCGTGTCCAATAGTCTTCTGCGACTTTTGGCGAACTTCGCTAAATCAAACTTAATGGAAGCAACGACTGAGGACTACAGTTCGCGAAAGCAACCGCCTTATGGGAAAGTGAATTGACGCAGATTGGAGACAGAATTCACGACCACAGGACCTCGAAAACTCCTTTATGTGGCCCGTATTCGGACAAAAATTACTTTCGTATTCCATTATGGACCTAAATAATGAGTAAGTATGATACTCTTACGGGGAGCAATAAGCTGAAGTGGACCCTAGTTTGTGGTTGAGAATGAAGTATTAGGCTTTACACTTAGCTTAACGAGCTCAAAAACAACTTTAAACCGATGTGGACAGAATTTTCGTGGAAGTGTGGTTACGTGTCAATGATGGGGGCAGAGGCACTTAAGTATATGATTTAATTTTGATTTTTTAAAGAAGCGGGGCAGTTGTTCTCATCTATTTTTTTGTCAAAGTGGTTTTTTTCAGCGAGCTAACTAAACTGTCTCGAAGGATAGAAGATAAGGATAAGGGCACAGTTTATAAAATTATACAAAGCCACTTATATTACAAGAGTAGTGGTCAACCCTCATTTCTGCAACAGCGGTGTTGAAAAAATTGGGATAGCGCGGTGACCCTATTCACGATCTCCTTCGTTCGCTGTATGTTTGACGGCAGTCGAGCGAAAAATCGGTCCGGATGCCAGTCCACTTGCAATTGCCTCAAGTGGACTAAACTGCGTCCCACGAATTGCAGTAATTCATGCATATCCCCCACCCTGACAGGTGGCCATGGTATCGCACGACTCTCGCCACATCGCATAAATGTTTGCCACTGCTTTGAATACTCCTCAAATGAGATCTTGGACACAAGTGCGGTGGATGTGGCAGACGCCAAACCGAGCTTTCTCAGCCCCTCTGCGTGGGCGACGGCGGAACTCGTCAGCTTTTTTGGTGGTCGACTCCTTCCGTGGTACTTGTAGAGGGATGATCCGATCGCGTCTCGTTCCATATGCGTTTCCTCTCCTCTTTTCGTTCATATTCTAATCGAATATCTTCAAAGGGGTCACCGGATGAAGCATGGCCATTCGGGGAAACCTAAATGGATTTCCAAAAGATTCTACTATCTCCGCGCGAGTAGAGAAGTTTACAAAAGGAAGAGTAGGAAAAACTGAAAATCGCAAAGAAGAGCTGGCGTCTTCTACTTATTCGGTAATGGGGTCGACAAAAACGAATGCTCAAGTCTTTAAGAGTAGATCTTCCCAAAAGATACCAAGTATCAAATCTGATAATTTGAGAAAAAAAGTTGGAAACAGTTTAGTGCTGATGAAGCACGTAGTCACTGACATGGTAAAACAAGCCTGTAAAAAGAAAGTTGGCACAAGAAGTGGTAAAAGACGCTATTATATTTTACAACTTTAACCGATGTGGACAGAAATTTGCAGATGTGAAGTTACGCGATTTTTGTGTGTTTCCGAGGCAAATGCCCTAGTATTTTTAAGAGGAAGATAAAAATGTTTGTGGTTCAGAAAATTATTAAAAAATAGAAAATTGTTGGTATTTTATCGGATGCCATTTTTTACACCTTTAGACAAATCTCTCCTCCTCTGACTACCATCCTGTGATTTATTCGCCTGACAACCCGACACGAAAAACCAGGGCCTATGGGCCAGAGAGTTTCACCTCCCCCTCTGTCAGCGCCGGAAAAGAGGCTCAACTTCATCACCAATACAAAGACTCTAAGCCCGGAGATTCGAGGCAGTTTTGTGTGATCAATTTATTCAACGTTTTTTTTGCAATCTCCTCCTCCTCCTCCTCCTCCTCCTCCTACTCCTACTCCTACTCCACTCCCTCTCCCTTGACATCATGCTTTATTGCCTCTTTTCCCACTCCTTCAGTCCTACTCCAGTCTGCTTTGTAAAGTTTGGCGACGGAGAAATCAGAATTACTGTCCGAGTCGAAGACTATTTAGGTCAGACTGGCATTCGATGGCGCGAAATGACTAACAAGATGGATATGAAGTTGGTTTAGTCATAGAGCTTAAGCAATATATAGTTTACCTAATTTCATTCATGCGCATTTTCATGAGGAGATGCCTTGGATGAACCTATTCGTTCTCTGTAATACACCCTCAATAGAGTGTTCTTCATTCCGAATGTTGGAATTTGAACACGTGATGCATAACAAGGTCGCCTTAACTTAACAGTGAAGTTCGCGATGTAATTTTGTGCTTCCACAGTGGAGCAATACTTTTAGAAGCTGTTGATAGACTTCGGACCCACCCTCTAGCATGGAGTGGGGATCACTGTATCAAAGGGCCTTACTTGCTCCGTACCTAAAATTATGATGCACAAGATTCTGCAGGCTAGCGAGAGCAGCGTTAAGTCATGGAGCAAGGCTTGTCATATCCATAGAAGACAGAAAGAATGCTTCCTAGAATGCTCAAAATTAACTTCCCTCTAATAGTAATGCTAAAGGAGACCTTCAAATTGTGTGATTCCCCCACCGAGGTAACTTTATGAATCAATACTCTAGCCTTTTCCATGGACGCTGTTCGTGATGCATCCGTCAAGTTCGAGGAACCATAGCGTTGTCACTCCGTTCATCTAATGCAAACCATTTTTCAAACTGCTGAATTTATTATGTGTGGGATGATGATGTGGCTCCTTTCATAAGAGTTAGGAGGGAATTCGATCAGAGTAGATAATGGTTATTTTCTCACAAATCCAGGTGCATGCGATTAGCTGACAAAGCCGACCAACTTAGTGTAGTAGCCCTCTGAAGCATCAAGTCTCTGCGTTAACACTTCTTGCACACAACCACCTTTCATATGCACAAAACAAGGACGTGCTGAGACTCAGTGATTCCTAGGAGGGCATCATTTGATATGGCTGTGGTGCGTTTTACCATTGACTTTACTTCTATCAATATGTTAGAGCTTAGTAGTCAAATCCAATTTGTCCGCCATGACTATCAGTTAATCTAGAAGTCAGTTGCCTTGTGTTGTCAAAACTGAAGCCAAATTTTATAACTTAGTATGATTGGGCCTCTGCGGTCACTTATTATTTTTCTGAGGAGCATGACTTGTGAGGGCGTTTATGATAATTTCGTTAAGAATTAATCAATGCTCCCCTCCCTGGGAGACGTCGCAATTTCCGCATAAGTAAACAAATAGTTTACAAATGAATGCCTTTAAAAAGGAGAGAAGAGAATAGGAGGACTTAAATATCTGCATACCCTTTTGCTGACTGAATACGCATATTTCATTGAACAGCTGAATAGGCGCACAGTCTGAATACACGGTTCGCGGTGGTACACCGCGACTGGGCCTCGTTGCTATCACATTACTTTCGATAATATTTCGAAAATACGCATCAAGTGAGTGCCGTTTCCTTCAAGTCTGTCTCACATCCCTATGCTAAACTTGATTCATCGTTTAAGAGCTTTTACCTCGCATGATTGGTAGACAAGTGAGTTCCTGGACGTTTATATGATGGAAGTGCCGAGGTTGAATATCCGAGAAATGTTAACTCCCGAAAGGGGACCAGGTTAATTTGCCTTGTTTCGACAGCAGTTTATAGCAAATGGATTAGGTAAATATTGGCTGCCCTCACAAAAAAGGAGACGTCTCTGAGGTTGTGGTGCTCGCCGCCGTTAATACTAATCCGGAGTCACCTTATTTGACTTTACTCTCCTTGCAGGTTAGAACTAAGCTACCATGGATGAGCGGCTTTTAGAGTGTCCGATTTGCTTGGAAGAATTCAAAGATCCTGTAATGATCCCCTGCCAACACTGTTTTTTGCTGGCGTTGTCTTTTCAGGCATATGGAGCAGGAAGAAGTTTGCCCCATCTGTCGTAAGGCCTTTGAGCAAAGGGATCTTCGACGTAATCTTCTTCTTGAACAGTTGATGGAGAATATAAATCCTGTTAGTTTCAAAGAGTAACTTTGTTTGTTTAGTTTGTGGGATGAGTTGCATCGGAAACATGTTCATATTGTATTAATCGTAATGCCAATCATTTAAATCGCTTGAGCAAGCAAACCTACTAGCGACTGGTATGTACCCTATGCCAAGGTCTCGACGTTACGTTCCCCAATCGGAGGATTTTCCAATATCATTTGATCTTCGTGACGTGACTCCGCGCCAAAGAATAGAGCGGCCCAAACGGACTGGCTTTCTGCTGCCGCAGTTGGAGTCGCCGGTGTTTTTCTTGGTGCTTTAGGAAACGCAATAGGGTAAGTATTTGTGGGTGGTCTTTGTGTAGCGCTACTTAATTTGAGTATAAGGTAATGAGAGTGGGGGAGGGGGGCTTGGTCCCGAAAACTATGAAAGTCGACCATCGAGGTCGGAGCTTCTCAACATTCTTCCAAATGTATATTGGATTGCCTTTATCATTTGGTTTTTGCTAAAAGTAAAAATTGTCATCGACTTGTGACAAGGAACATCCCAGATTGATTTGTTTGTGTTTGTTCCTGACTCGTGCAGTTGGGAGGTGACACTTGCTGCAATATGCGGTCTATAATGAGCTGTCGGTGAAAGCGGCATTATTGTGACTGTAGGACAGAGTACGAAGATGCATCGTTATGTAGTTGTTGATTTGGCATTGAATGTCTGTAAAAGTGTATTTACTGTGGTGTTGAGAGTCAAGTCGTACTTCTTTTCAGTTGAAGTGCTTTACTGACACTTCGCCTTTTTTTGCTAAAAATTTAGTTTTGCGGTAACCAAGAAGAGTAAGAAATAGAATCCACAACTTCTTCAATGCAACTTTTGCGCACTACATTGATTCTTAAGCCATGATTATTATATCTTATAAATAAAGTTTTTCTATGTCACTTATAACATAGAGGACTCCGTGTGTTTTGAGGTTTGATGATCGGGGTGGTGAACTTAGGTACTTCAATGTTTAGTAATGGTAATTTTGAGATGATTGGTTTCGGTGTGGTATGCTTCAACTGCGCCCTAGTGTGCTTGTTCCATGCAAGTCGTTTTTTTTGTGGGTGAGGCCTAATTAACTAGGTTGTAAGTTACATCATAAGACAGCTGGTACTTGAGGTGATTGACGGGCCTAAGGTTGGAGTTTGGGGAGGTTATTGGTGGGAGAAATGTGTTTGCGATGGAAACACAAAAGGATTGATCCTTTCTTTGCTCATTAGCGGCTCTAGGCTTCTTCAGAGAATTGTTTGTTAATAAACATTACGGGTTGAGGTGCAGAGTTTGGCGTAGCGGAGAGGGAACGTAGGTGGACTTGGGTGTGTTGATTGACGATTTTAGTGTTTGGACGTGTGCGTATCAGAGGGATCGAGTGGACGGGATGTAGGTTAGACCTGATATCGCAGTTCGGGATCGTGTGCGTGACTTTGGTCAAATGGTCTTTTGTGACCGTTTTCATTGAAGAAATTTTAAACAGAAGTGGCATACGCAGAGGCCCTTCAAGTAGAAGGTGCCGAATTCTGACAAATGTGCAAAGTGGCTTCTGGTGCTAGAAGTAGCTAGTCTATGGTAGAAAGGTGCAAATGATCTGTTTGGGTTGTGTGAATTAAGGGAATAGTATGTGTTGAAAATCGGAGAAGGATGCGAGCGCTGAAATGGGTGCAAATTCAATTGTATCTGAGTTAAATATGCCTAGAATAGGTCAAAATCCAATGGATGAGATTAGAGTGGTAAATTATTTTAGGGTTGGGGTATCCTATTTAACCCTGTTTCCCAAAATACCGTCAATTATAGCTTTGGTTTTGTGCCACAAGCATATTCTGCAGCCCGCCGACTCAGGATGGCCAGTGTTAGGGGGAGAAATCGGGAATGCCCAATAGCCGCGCAATTTTTTCCCGGGATTATAACATACTTTGAGCTTGGACCTTGGATCTTACTAAAATGAACTATTGCCGATTTTGGGTATTGGAAAGCCACAGCCTATTGTTAATATCGTGTAACCCAGAAATCACCCATGTCCCAATAAAACGCATCTATACGCAGGGCCCAAAATAATTAATTCGGCTTTTTTTTACCATGGGTGTATGTGTTTCTTGGAGAAAAAACGATTCGCTATTTTGTTGTTTTATGTAGGTATTTTTGAGCATTCAAGGTCAAGCACCTGGAAGTTAAATGCTTGGAATGTGGTCGGTTATAGTGAGTCGCTGATTTCGGGAAATCAGCTCTTTTTAGTAACCATGGTTTTTCCCCATAGTGGTGGTAGGATATCTAACATACCGATCTTGCAATGGTATTTGTATATTGTTTTCGAGCTTTTGCTTCACTTAATTCAAAGAGGAATACTCCTCAATTTAAACTTATCTTCATTTCTTTTCTCTGTTAACTTGTTAGCCAGCCTCAGATAGTACGTCTCGTGAAACTGAACCACAATTTGAGGAACATAGAGGCGGAATCACAGAGCAAGTGTGGTTTCATGGGCCGTTGAATCCGAAAATAGCCTACAGCCGCCTCCTAAATAACGGATCATTTCTGATGACGGCCGATGAGCATGATTCATCGCTGTTTCACCTCTATGTGAAGTGGAATGGTCAGTGCTTTGATATTGACATTCCTTACGATTATGCGACGCAGAAGTACGTACTGGGATCGGTGCAACGTGATAATGTGGTGGAGTTGATCGACTTCTATAAAAAGAAATCAGCTTCCCGTGCGTGAGGATATTGGCGCTATGCTTTTTGTGCCTATCGCCTTCCCCCGAATTTCATCTTTACAACCCACCGGTAGGATGGAGGCCACGGGAAATGTGACCATCGAATCGTCGAGTTTATATGACAAGGTACCCACTTCGTTAAAGAAAGCGATTTTAGATGATGGATGTGGGTTTGGAGCACCGTTTAATGCATTGGAGGACAGGTGTATTGGTAGCTTAGTGGGAAGTTTTGGAGTTGGGCGAGATGGACATCGTGTTTCATGAGTAATTTGTTTCCATAAGTCTCACGGACTGATTCCAGTATTCTTACAATCGGCTTGGAGGTAGACATGTTGGAGGTTATTTCGCATAGTCCTTTTTACGTTTTTAGACTGCAAGTGGGTTACCGATGAGTGGGGAGGGTCTTAGGCTGTCGCATTACAATTCGACGCCACCCACTGGACGAAGGCTAGTTCGGAAGCGAAAATCGCTATCTTCACATGGAGGATCGACCTCGGGGTTATATGAATGGTAACGTGAACAGGTCTCTTGGTAATCTGACTTCGATCTATTGTGATCCATCAAGCCTCAGTGGGAGCACCTTAAGCCTGCCGACAGCACCGCTCACCAACATGACTAGGGAAAACGCACATTTTGAGCGGCTGGCAAGAATGTGTCAGGGTTTCGTGGACTACGACCTTTCACGTGCGTCGTTGATGGTTGTCGATGTTTTCAAAGCCATTAGACACGGAAGCTCTCCGTTCAGTTGCCAAAGTTTTGTTGAGTGCTGGGGCAGAAGTGGTGGCAACTTGTTTGGCATCCGAAGTAGTGTCCATCATTATCCTCGAGTGGTTGGCCGAGGCTGGATGCAAGACTTCACAACCTTCTGACGGCTATTCACTTTTACTCTGGCCTGCTGCCAATGGATACCGTAGAGATCTCTTCAATAGGTGAGATTCATGTGTTGAACACTTGTGATTTGCGCACGAAGTGGACGAGGTGGAGAGGTGATAAGTTATACGCCATGAGAAGAAGCAGTGGTCAACCTAATCACGTTGTGCATTCTTAAAGGTGGCGTTTTCTCTCACTATTCATCACGGCTTCAATTGTCTTCTGCAAGGAGAACGATTGGAGGGCCGCGATGCTGACCCTTTGGGTGGATGTTATCGAGAAGTTGGTGGAAACTCATAGGGACTATTTGACGGCAAACGCTCTTGCAAACGGAGTATGTGTTGATCAGGTGAGTTCTATCTCGTTGTTGTCGAATTGCGCATGTGTAGACTGTAACCTCTGGAGTATTTTAGGTGGGCGAAGGCCAGCTGGCACATGTAAATGGCTCCTTGTAGCTATGTTTGTGAAATATGTGGCAACAGCGGTACGTATGCTAAACGGATTTGACGTCAGCCTGTGGGATGGTAAAATGGCGGTTTGCACGAAAGGGCATGCAAGTAGTTTGTCTGTGTGTGGAGGCGAGGAAGATCACATGTTTATTGGACGGTCTGCAAAAGGATAGGATCTGCAATCGAATCTGCCATTCGCCCCGAGAGCTGGTGGCGTGAAGGAGTGGCGAGGAGTTACTTCTCTTGCGAAGCACTTGTTGTTTGTCTGCCGAGGTTTTTCCGCATCTCTGGTTTCGTTATATGTGTAAATGGGGAATTGGGGCTCATGTGTTGCGGTGCGTATATTTGAGTTTGGACAAATAAACACTTAAATGAGGAGACTTTAAAAGTTCTCTAGGAAATTTTTTTGCTTTCATCGTTGCTTGTTGATGATGACACCAAATGCAGAGAAAAGTGGAGTTGTTTGAGCTATGGTGGTGCATTTCCTCACCGGTGCTGGAATCGGGAAATTGAGGCTTTAGTTTGGACAGTTGGGTCGATGAAACGATTAAGACAAGATTAAGTGCATCTCAGGAAGTGTGTGGAATTCGAGCTGCCAGCATTCCCGTGTGGTGTTAGTGTCACATAGTGGATCTTATTGGGTTGGTTAGTGAAAAGACGGGCATGACTGATGTGGTGTGGCCTTTCCCCTTGGTGGCTATCTGTAATCCGGGGATCCGATGGGGCTGGCGGTATTTTTTAGGGCACTTGTGTGGGAAGCGATACGAATGTTCTGGAAAATACATTCCATTTTCAAGTGCAATATTTCTTGTCCCCTTTGCGAATGTAACCTGCCGCTTTGGTTTAAGATTTGTTTAGGGAGCGAGATGTCCGCATCGTTAGCACTGCACTTTAAGTTGGAATCATTCCGCACTACATGGGTGAGGTGATTCCTTGGTTGCCAACTGCGTGACACTTCAAATGATTTTAGATCTTGAAGGAGAAGAGTCTTTGGGAGAAGGCATTTCCGTGCGGAGGGAGCCTCGAGGTGGTTGACCGGCTTAAATGTCTCCTCTCGGGACAGGTGGGTGAGGGCGCCGAGCCGACCGAAATGGACTCTCCTGTCTAACTCAAATTGGAGTGTGTGTGCCGAATATAGGTCCAGTTCTCGGAGAGTTGTACTGCGTTCAGCCGCGGGATGTGGATTCTGGAGGACTTCCGCCTGCCTCACTGTTGCAGAAGCTCTCCATCGTGAAGGCAGCCTATAGACGGGGGCGAGGTGGCAATGCTTATGACGATCTTTGGGTGAAAAAGAGATGGTCGCGACTTCAAACAACGAAGGTGGGCAAAAGAAATAATTACTACTTCGATTCTATTTTTTTGTTCCCTTATTTTTATGCTGCGAATATTAAAATTACTTTGGGTCGGCTTTTGGCTTCAGATTCCCAACGAGCTCCAGTCCATCTTTAAGACCGAAAATATTCTACTCATATTACTGGGACCTGTAGACGTGAGTCGAGATGAGGATCTCGATGATTGCTGCCGGAGGCTGCCAAGAAATGCTTTCATCATTCTCAGATTTATGACGTTTTGTTTTTTTAGCTTATTGTTGGAGTATTTCCTCGTAACACTTTGTTTTTCCAAATACATTTATTCCGTTTTGGTTAACTTATGCTTCTCTCTTTTAACCAATGACTTTTTGGTGTCTTTCGTCAAACTGGCAAAAATTACAGCCAACCTAGGGATCCCGTCACTGTCTTCCATACATGCGCGTGGATGCAACATATACTACTTAAATATTGTCAGTAGACAATCGAAACCGGAAAAATCATCGCCTTTGTGTGACTTTTTGGAGAATTTTCCCAACTGAAATGGCTTTTTACTGACGCCCCAGAGAGGAGGGCTCGAGCCTCAGATATTTAGTAAGGTAAGTTTTAAGGGGTTTACCCAATTTGCAGGAGTCAATCATTTTGGGCGATTGACGTTGAAATTTCAACTTGTCCAACTCAACGTCAGTCTGATGTGTAGTGTGTTCGTGTGAAAGGAGTCTGTTTGAAGAGCTAACGAACAACTTAAAGGAACCTAGTCGATTGAGCTCGTTGAAGCTCTTTGACATGGTTGTTTTCCTCAGCCATAACGTGATTAAATCAAAATATGCTTACAATTTTTGTACACGCCATTTATGGCTACGCTCCTCAGAGTGGTGAAGATCAAGAAAGTGTAACCCAGTCCCAAACCACTTCAAGAATCATCATAGTTTGTTTTCCATCCACTGATATCCTTCGTTGACATCATGGAGAAGATCAAGATGCCACAATGCATTACTGCGTGCACAGCCAACGCGGGCAATCTTAGCCTGTGTTCACCGCCACCATACGATAGTAGCCTACAAAATTTACACTGATTTTCGGACATTGAAACTTTCCACTTCTTGTTTTTTTCACGGCAGACAGATGTTAGTTAAGCCGTTGCCTATTTTGGGAATTCCGAATGAACTGCGAACAAGTGCTGATGACCAGAATGCCCTGGGCGGGAACACTCGACACTGGGGTCGCACCTAAGGCCCTCAAGTGACCGCTGACCCGCCCTGCCCCAATGCCTTTTTGCGGTGATCTTTCGGGTGCAAGCCCTTTCAAAAGCATTCATCCCTCAAAGTCATCTCTTGTGTTGCACTCTGTGTCAACTCTGGGAAGCATGTGAACGTGAAGTATCATTACATGTAAATAGACTTTTCAGAGAGCCGCTAGATAATTGCTATGCCCTCATATATTAGGACGCATGCGCATATTGCACTCTCATCTCCTTCGACCTGACATGGCGTGTTGATTTTCGCAGCGTGAGTTTCGGACAGGCAAGCATCAGGAAGGCCTTGAATTCTAGCTCAGTGATCTCTTCTGAGCAGAACGGGACAGCGCCGGAACCTCGATCTGTACTGCAGGCAGCGTGGAAGACTTATTCGGCTCCATCGAGAAAATCCACAATGTACGATTGTCTGTAACCCGAGCAGACTGGGTGCGAGTCGAGAGGTTGATGCCCTTCTTCATGGGGAAAATGGGTGGTCGGGTGAGTAACTCCGTCCCGGAAGTGTTTAGCAGAGTTCATTCGCCGAGGCCGCTTCCCATGATTGAGTATAATACCAAAATGGCTAGAATAGACGCAACACGGTTTTGCTGCATTAGCGAGGTGATGGAGGAAATAACAGCATCATTAGCGCGGACGTATTCTTCTTTGAGGGGAATTCTCATCATCAAAACTTCTTGTCCGCTCTCCACTAAATCTGCACATGACATCCAAAAAATCTGTCCGTTGCCGCCGAGTGTTTCAAACTTTTAGCTCAAACTGCTAGAGCTGATGTCACCTAATACGTGGGGGAGTTGCGCCTTGTTGCGAAGGACTGGCCTTCAGGCTTACTTAGTGGTGGCTCTGGTTCAACGGTTGGTTCCCCAGTCCGCGCAACGACACAGTCTAGAGTAGAGAGACGAGTACTGGTTGGATGTACATCCCGGTGCAGCGCCCGTCCGTTCGAAGAAGAGAGGAGGTTTCCAGCACAACACCACAGTTTGGCCAAATCACTCCCTGGCGGCTTCTCTCTGCAAAGTAAACCCTACAAGGAGTTCATAGGAGCTTAAAGGCACCCGATTGGCGTCGCTAATTCTATTGACGAGCAGGGAATCTGACATCGGCTCGCAATAAGCCGCGGGAATGCAGCGAACCTCCGATGGGAGTTTGAGGAAAGACCAGCCCGCTGTGGCCGCCATCCAAAGGCCCGCAGTGGCCACAGGCGAGGCAGGGAGAGGCGTGTGTGTGTGTGTGTGTGTGGTGTGTCCATTTAAATTAAACACATTTACACGGCATAAAATTTCGTGATAGATAGGCGGGCTTTATTTATGTTGATTCTGCACGCTGTCGCGTGCTGTACCGCTTCCTTCGGCCCTACCCCCAGCCTTCCAACTCCCAACACCAGTCCCGCTTACGTGACCACTTTGTAGTGACTTTTAGGTCGCCTCTGGGGAGGAACGCAGATGATACTACAATGAGACGGCAGATGGGGAGTACACAACGCAAAGGGCAGCAAGGCGCTCAGGACCCGGTGAGGAAAATCAACTCCGAGGTGCGCCGCAGTGGCGTGACATCGGGCGGGGAGGAGTCCATGGCGAGGCCCGCGAGGCAGTTGCTCTTCCAGGCGATTACTAACGAGCGTCTCCCACACAAGCTCTTTGTTTTCCTGCCTCTTGGAGGTTCTGGTCTCTCCATCCACCCAACCGCATGTCTGTGAAACCGCCTATGAGTACAGCTGACCTCTTCAGGTTAACCGTGGCAAACGCACAGCTAAACGATGAACGCGTTTTGCCTGTTAAATTTCACCTCACCCGTCGTCCTTACCGAAGTAAACAATTACCTGCCCGGATCTTGCCTTCTCCGATGCCAATCTATCCAAGGGCACGGAGAGTAAATTTAACAGCCAGGAGATGGCGCCGAGATTCCACCACACTCCGCTCGATGGGAGTGAAGTCGCGCAGAGGAGACGAGGTGGTTAGGAGGCGGCTCCACCGCGAAGAGGCGTCAGGTCCTCAAATGACACCCTCGCCAGCGCAAAAAGGGCAGTTAAGAGCAGACCAGTTGAAGGTGAAATAAGAACGGGGGAGATGGGATGGACACGATGTGCGCTTTCCTCCGACGCTAAACCCTTCCAATGGCCACGCCAAGTGCCCTTTCTGCCGCATGTGCGGCGGGATTCTCTCGCGACCATCAGGTCAACGACGGCTGAGTCTCTGTTACAGAGCCTATCCTCGCATTAACACCTGACTCGACAATTTTTCGTGAGATTTGTCAACTTCGTCGGTAGGCCAATGAGGTGGCAATCCAGGGGCGCCGTTTCCTCCATTCTGGCCATGACCTTAGCCTAAGCCACGTAACTTTTCCTTGGCGCTTCTACCATCGAACGCGTTTCGTCCCGTGCCCGGTTAAACTCGATGTTCCTGCAGTTCTCCGAACGCCTGTTCGCCGCTCACGGCTCCACCCGCCAGTCCGCTGGCGCCAGTTGGAGCTCCCTCCTTCTCGCGGTGGCTGATGACACAGTCCTCAGAAGCCACACAGAGAACTTGTCGTTGCCGGCACGGAAACTGTCTCCGAGTCTAAATACCCTAAGCTGACCAGCGTTTTGGCATGCTTCTGTGTGGATTTACCCCTGCCGACAGCCTTGCCGAGCGTTGAGATGGTCAGCGCTCAACACCGCCCACTTGGGCATTCCTGCTGCTGTGACCACCACTTTTGCGCCTCAGGCCCAGGGGTCGAGCAACGTTGGTCTGGTGCGTCTTCAATTCGCGCCACCGGTCATTGGAGCCGCTACGAGGTTCGACACAACGAAATCAACCCAAGCAGAGCACAGAAAGCGGACTGCTCACCAAGGCAACTGCCCGACGCAGTCATCAGTGTGAAGCCCCTCCAAATCGCATCTTACCACGGGAAACACTTTGACCAACGCAATCGCTGGCCAAACGTCAACGGTGTCGTCGTCGTTTCTACTGCCTAACAGACTCTCCACTAACCCTTTTGGCTTGCCTCCAAGCCGATGCCTCTGCCGGTTCCGTTTACCATGCTCTGCCGAACAGATAACGCCATCACGAAGGAACCGAGTTGGCAATGCAATTGTGAAGAGATTGAAGCAATTGGTTTTATTATGTTGTCGTACACACTGGGAGGGACTTAAACAGCCTCACGGGGGTCTACCGATCTGGGGAAACTGTGTGTACTCACCTAAATGCCAGCAAAAAATGGCAAGTGAATAGGGACAAATTTGGGGGTTGACAAGTTGATTGGACTTGAAGTCTAGCCTGTGGGCGTATTGCACTCCATCGGATAGCAAAACAACTTCTTCATGTGACACACCGTGACTATTCGCCTCCACAAAGGTGCCTACTGAAGGGACGAAGGCTGTGGGACCCCACGAGGGAGAACGAAATTCCAGACGGGCAGGTTCCACCGACTCGGTCATGGGGTCGCCGCATCAAGGCGACTTCGTTTAACGCTCGAGTCAGTCTGGACCAGGCAGTCGAAGAGCAGGATGACGCCCCAACGCTGTTGGAGCCGTCGTTTTTTCCCCGGGGACCGGATCAGCGAGGCGAAAGGCAACTGCAAACGTTATTTGAGCGCGTCAACGAGGCGAGAATTCCATTGGCCCGCGGCAATTTCATGCACTGCGAACGAACAGGTCTGCACTCACAACGCCCACCTTTCTCGGACAGTACCCGAGGTGTAGATGCATTTTTCATGAGAAAAATAGGCCAATTGGGGAGTATTTCCCCTCGTTCCCTGCCATCAATTTCTTCTAATTGCCAAACAGAGCCGCATGGAGTCATCGCCTGCCCCGTTGGACCGACGGGCTTTCGCCACGGAGCGGGTGGACGATGCCGTCGTCCAGAAGAGGAGTGAGTCGAACACGACTGAGACCTTTTCCCAGTGCCTCACAGCGTTCCACTTCATCGAATGAAGAAGCTTTGATTAAGAAATCAGTAGGCCCTCTCTAAGGAGCTTGAGTGAGTTGCGTGGTATTGGATCTAATCCGAGGAGTTGCAAAGGAATGTTAACACGTCCGTGAGCTTGTTTAAGCGTATTTGTGGAATTACGCTGCGAGCATAAGGTTTATTGCGACCAGAGCAGGTCAACGGGGGGCTGTCAACGGCTGTCTATTACGGGAATCATAGAGCACAGACGCGTTGCAACTCCTGCAGGACCCCGTGTTTACCGTCTATTCAGCGACCTCAAACAGCCTCGCTCGAAACGTGACAAACGCCTGCCTTGGTCGCTCTCGTGTCTACTCCAAAACCCGCTGCTCACCTTTTAAAGCGCCCTACTGCTAGCAGCTAAGAGACGCTACTGGGAATAGCCTTCCAGTTGTGCAACATCTGACGAAGCGGTGGAACAAGGTCGGCCCGCGTTCTAAATTGTTGAAGCTGGCGACGGTGGCACCGAGAGACAAAAGGTCGTCCTCCGACAACACAGTCCGGAAGTCGTACTATGTGGAGGCAGCACTTATTATTGCCAGAAAGTCATAGACTCAAAGACCAACCAAAATTATACACTCTAGCATTCCGAGGCTCTAGGTCCGCTGAGAATGGGGTACTTCAGTACAATCCTCGCAGCAGGAGAACTCGAGATTGCCGTGGCGAGTCTCTGCGAGGCTGCCCATCCTGGGAGGAGGCAAGTGTCCCAGCCAGGTTAGAATGAGCGTCCAAAACAGCACCGTCGCCCTGTCTCCCGACTCTCGATACAAGCCTGGAATGAAAATTTGCTTGGGTCAACTCACAAATTTTCCTCGCCCACTGAGATCGCCGTAGGCCTAGGCCTAAAGACGGTTTTTCGGAACGCCGGAGACTCCACCGGAAGGCAGTCATGAGCCACTGGCGGGCGGTGGGATTCCATTGCCATTTTTTGCCACCCATCCAAACTTGATGAATGAGGGAGTTGAGTTTCCCACTTTTTTCGCCATGGGAAAGCGTTCAAACCGAGAGTCACCTTTGCGTCTTATTTAAATCACCAGAAGAAATGTAAGCAAACCGGTCACACCCGCAAAGGTGGGTGAAACAATTTGACTTTGAGAAAGAGGTCTGTCTCGTTCCACACCATTCACGAATTTTCGAACAGCGATGTGGTGCCTGATGCCATGATTTCGCGGGGAATCCGCACCTTCCTGCCAAGCGGATGTGCCTTTCGTCCGCAAGGATTTGGACTTTGTGGACCTAAACCAGTGACGGTGAGGAGAGTAGAGTGGCCAGGAGTTTCTGAAGGGGCAAGAAAAAGAGAGAAATTTCCAACTCGAGAAGTAAATTGTTGCGTAGTGCAAAAAACGCTTAAGATTATGTCACGTGGCCTCAACGGTAAAGGGCACAGCTTGAAGGAAAGGCCGATTTCCTCTGATGTCCATAAACGAGTCTTCACCGCAGTTAAGTCGGCTTTTAAGCGGTCTCGAGAGACGGAGAAGGCAAAGGCGGCCCAAATTTTCGGAGTCGCAGCAGTGTGGGGCTAACAGGCAGACCCTAGTGACTGAGGTGGTGGTCCACCAGGGCTCTCTCGATGGTTACCCTCTACGCTCGGGCCCCAAGCCCGCCCAATCTCCTCAGTCATACACCTTTTCCCGTGTCGCCAACCGTACCAAGTCGAGGGACTTTTAGAATCTCAGTTGCCTGAGCCATCGCTCCGCACCTTCCAGGTCCCGGCTGATCCGCAGCCCTGGGACCTGGTCAAATTGGTGCAGCCACAGATGAACCCTCACCGGACCGGTTAATCAGGCGTTTTCGTCGGTTTTTGTTGTAGGTGTACGAGTATAAATTTGTTTTTATCTCCTTTCTTCTCGCAGCATCCCCATCCCTCGTGGAGCATTGGTGGAGGAGGGTGAGTTGTTGGCCACTTTGTTGTTTCAGCTTTCGAGGTATGCCACCACCTAGCAGTTAACGGTGAAAGTTTCCTCCTCTCCCCCTCTGCCATCCATCAAGTAACTATTTTTAATACTTCACCATGTCATTCAATGCTTGGTTTCCTGAGTTGTCCATCCCGCGTGTACAAATTCCATGAAGGCCACGCCATTTAGCAGCGACTAGGTAAAAATGAGAGCCTCGGTTGCCTTGCGGCAGTCGTTGTTAAGTCGACCTATGCGACTGGTGGCGCCTCCTCCCTTCTCCCTTCCCTCCCTCCTCCCTCCCTCTCGCTGGACTGCACAGGCTGAGACTGACGTCTTCTCGCAAGACAGACCTCGAAGAGTCTTAGTATACGGCAGTAAGAAATTTTCCAAAAAACCCCAAAACTTTCTTGTATTATGGGAAGGGGAATAAAAGTTCCCGACAGGCTGGTGGATAGCACCTTCGCTCGGGGAGCTTCCAACTTTGGGCATTTGGGGCTTCCATTCTAGGGTGCTTTTGAACTAATTCGCCCAGTGGCTTACAGAGGTGAGCTTGAGTTGAGCTCGCCACTTCGCCTCAGAACACCGACTGAGACGAACCAGTCGGCAAAGTTGTTTGAGCGACAAGAGAACGATTCATTTTGAGTTCCGTTTTGGCCTCATGAAAAAGAGGAGGAGAACGGTTTGAATAGGCTGGCAAATCGACGGGCTGTCGGTGCTGTTTGTCATCAGCCAAATGTCTAAATACGCCACAGCGTAAGGATAAACCGCAGCCGGGACGGACGGTGGCTTTCTGCACCACCGGCCTGCTCGCCCGTCGGCTGGGCAATTCTGCAGTTGCCTCTACTTCCTCTGCTCAAGTCGTCCACTTTAACGCACCGGATCCAAGCGTACACAAACAGGAAACAATTTGACCCATTTCCCACAAGGCGGGGCAATAAAAGGGCAATCGTTAGGCGGTGTGACCGCCGGCCGAAGACCTCTGCCGGTGCAGCCCTCACCTGCCCTTTGTTTATACCTCCGCGCAAAAAGTGTAATGGGTGACTTTGGCTCTCCTCCCCAGTAACCGAAAAATGGCAAATTGGGCCACAAAGCTGTTTCGCTTCCGCTCCGAGGATGTGAGGCGAACCGCGAAGTGGAGGATGGAGAGCGAGCTGAATGCAATCTCGTGGAACTGGCCTCCATCGCCAAATATTTCACGCCGTCTAAGGGATTTAAGTGAGGATTTGCTATTTATTTGATAAATTTGGCATTAAAATTTGGTCTCTTTTGCATGCGTCGCCTATCATTTCCTGTTAAACAAACCGCCGTTCCCATACAGTATCCCATTTTTGCAGATTGTGACCACACCGCGCACGACAGTTGTTCGAAATGGGCACATAAGTGGATTTAAAAATGTTCTTCGGAGGCGACTCTAAAACAAGTCTGGCCATTGGCCTTCAAACGCCGAACCAAAGGGAGCAAATTCTCTCCTTGCAAAGTCGTCGATTTGGCCTTACGGGAATTCAGTGTTTTTTTTATCGCGGCCTTCGTTAGGCACAGATAATGTTGGAGCCAAAATAGCAGTTTTCTTGTTGCCACACGCGACCTTTTCGCGATCGCACGAGGCGCCGGGCAACCGGCAACTCGTCGCCGTGACGAAAGCCCCGTCAGTTGTCATCCGTCGACCGCCATGCGTCGGACGAGACACAAGGAACAGCAGCCTCGACATTCGGTGCAAGGACCAGTCCTCGGTTTATGGCCCACGAAGTCGTAAACGTCGGAACAGAAGTGGCTGCAGGCGGCCTCGAGCGCAGAGCATTGACAGTGGACTGTGGAATGGCACAGCAGTGCGTCCTCCGGCCTGACCGCCGGACGCGGCACTACGCAGCTGCACGACCCGTGGCGCGGATGGCCAGGTCCACTCAGCCACCTCGAAGGGTCCTTCTGCGACGCGACAGCGCGGCCACTGGCCAAGCCGCGAGTGTGAATGTCCAGACACGAAGCAGCAAGTGGTCGTCTGCGAAACATTACCATTTTAAGATGCATGGGAGTTATTTTTCTTGTCCCTCTGGATGACAGTGACGCCAGAGCGTCCATGTAGTTGGACGTTGGCCACAAGTGCCCCGCCGCACCTCCAGAGAAGCGTGTGTGGTGGAGGAGGAACTCGAACTGCTGAGAGAGGCAGAGCAAAAGTAGCCCAATGGAAACTGTTTCGTCTAATGGCAATTTACCAGATCCTCAGAAAGTTTAGATCGTTTATGGAATAACACAAAGTACACTTTTGAAACGTCAATGAACTATTAAACAAAATAATTGCCTTTAATTATTAACGAGGCCTTGCCGACGTGGGGGCACAATATGTATATCCCCTTTCCGCAATCGGGTCATCTTTTGATGGAAATAATTGAAGCAGCGTTTGTTAGACAGCTTCTTCATTCTTGAATTTTGTCTGTCAAAAAAATTTGGTGCGAACAAACATAAGTGACGGTCGCAGGTTGGGCGCTGAGTCCGAGAAATACGGTGGATGCGGCACAATTGCCCAGGCTGCTTCTGCGATTTGCAGACGAGTCGCCAAATCTGCACGTGACTCGGTATTGTCACGAGGCAGTCTGGTGTCCTTCCTTCATCTTAAACTTTGGCGGCCTCTTTTCTCGGCTGCTGTCTTTAACTTATCCACTTGCTGACAACACCTTTCCGAATTGAGCTGTCTGGTTGATTTCAAAAGCTCACAAGCCACTGGTCCTCTATCGTCTCTCCACACGCACCGCAACGCAACGCTTTCTCCGATTCAGTCGAATGTGCTTCCAAGGTGGAAGGGACAGGTTTGTGGAGTTCACAACATAGCCCTTTTTCCTTACGATTTTTTCTTAGGTGTTCCACTGTTGGTCCCCAGCTATCGCCCGCTTCAAGAAAGACTCGATTTTGTTCTCATCAAGCAGAGACTCGATCATCCAACTTCTTCTGAGTTCATTCATGTGGCACTCGGGTTGAATATTTCCGCCCCAATTATCTCTTCCACATAAGGGTCGAAGTGCCTCGTTGAACTGAGCTGGACCTTTCTGCGATATTCGCTTCTGTCGGAAGAGAATTTTCCTCCGAATTGGTCTTGACAACATCGACGTGGATGAAAGACGGTCGGCCAGGAGTTGGCTTATCAGAAAGGTCAAAGACGCCCGTTTCAAACTTTCCGAAATATCCTCTGCATGTCCTAGCGGAAATTGCATTTTCATTGAACACTTTCAATTAATTTCTATATGATTTTGTCGCATTTCTTACTTGTTGCAACTCGCATGAAATACACGGGTGTAAATGAACTTCAACAGAAGCCATGGCTACTCGAGCGCCACACACTCGGGACCAACGTAATCAACTTGGCTTGAGTTAATTTTCTGCCTGTGGATGTAGGCTTTGAGCGTTAAAGACGAGGAGGCGAACATGCTTCGAATAAACACGCAGTAAGTGTTAAAAATTGTTGTCACAGAAATGAAAATAACTGCGCAGTATAATTTAGACTTAGGGACTTAAGTTTCGTTCGCAGCTAAACTCTAACTGTCCTATTTAATGTCTCCATGCACTCGTAAACATGGGCACAAACACCGATGAAATGGAGGGACGTTCACGATGAGTCCACCTGGTGCGCTGAACAGGCGTGGCGTGAGGGAAGGGGGGGCGGAGTTGCTGAGGTGGGAAGGCGGCGGAAGGGCAGGGAGAAGAAGGAAAGGGAGAAGAAGAAGAAGAAGAAGAGGAGGAGGAGGAGGAGGAGCAGAACTGTCGGCACCACTTCACCAACGGGCAAAAGTGCGTTTTTGTGTTAAGATGGGGAAGGAGATAAGGAGGTTATGGGAGAGGAGGCATTAGACAGCGAACGCTTCGTTGGTTGTGGTTGGCGAGGTGTTCGAGGCTCTCATAATTTGACTTCGTGGAGCCGGCGGAGGAGCGCCGAATGCGTGCTGGTCGACAGCGATGGCGCCGGCGTGACTGCTGTCGGAGGAGTCGCCAACGCCTCTGTTGTTGCCGACGCCGCCGCGACTGTCACCGATCCCGACGACGGAGGTGGTGGAGGAGGGGACGGCCGAGAGGGAGGGAGGCAGGGGGGGCTTTCCCTGCATAAAATGCGTCACCAGGTCAACGGGCAGTGGGAAGATGATGGTGGAGTTCTTCTCCGCCGAGATGGTGCTGAGAGTCTGCAGATAGCGCAGTTGAATGGCGAATGGCGACTCGTTTATCACGTCCGCTGCCTCCTTTAAAGCCTGCGAGGCCTTCTGTTCGCCTCTGGCAGCAATTACCTACAAAATTTTGGATGTTTTTTTTTAAACATTGCGTTAGTGCAGGCCACCAGTAACGTAATTGCATTGGAAATTAGCGCAAGCTTGGATGGCTGAGCTCCTCGCCCCGCCCTGCCCTGCCCTGCCCCACCCCGCTCCGCCCCTCGGAGCTGCCTATTATGCCCCGCGGTAGGGATGATTGACGCTGCCTCTGACTCCAAACGGAGGTGTTCCGTGGCGGAAAATTACGCCTTAAATTATTAAATTCGGGAGGCAGTAAAATTGTCCACAGAGAAGGGGCAACATAACCCGACGCGTCGATGCGGAAAAAACGCCTCACGAATCGCCTTGGAAGAAAGACCTCGCTGACGCAATTCGCCTTCAGGCATTGTCACCGAGGCCGGACAAACGACGTGCCCGCCAGCACGACATTTTGCATAATGAAATGACACCAAGTCGCTTCGTCGCCATACGTCGTATGGTCGGAGGAGTAGGTTTGTTTAGTGAGAGCTTGTCCGAACAGTTCTTCTCCTGGCAGCAAATGCACAAGTTGTCGAAAACGTCGTCAATGCGGTTGCAGCTTCGCTGCATTGGCGCTTGGTTTCGCGGCTGCCGATGACTTCACCCGCCTCCGAGGACCGAATTTATTAGTGGTGCGCTGTTCCGCCGGTTGCACAAAAGGATCTTCGCCTATTTTCATTCACCTCAGTGTTCGAAAGGAACAAGCTTGCATCCCGCGTCCTACTCACTCTCCTTTCGAGAAATGCCGCACGAAGTGTACAAATTCAGCCAGTCAAAAACGGTGGCCTTCAATCCTCCCATGTCACTCGTCAAGGCTGGGGCTGCAGCCTCCAAATCGCTGCACGAACTCCAATTAGGGGGGTTGTGGACCACGCGAGGGGTACGTGGCCATCCACAGGACGTCATGACAACTGACAACAAATTCTCATTAACGCTAAAACGCGTTAATTTTACCACTCGGATTGGCCTCCACTTCTGCGTTGATCTCCATCTGACGGAAGAGGACACCAAGGCAAAGTGACTATCGGCGCCGGTGGCTCGATTGCTGGCAGACTTGTTAATTAAAATGGAGGGGAATGGTCGAGGCAAAATCCTAACGTATTCCTCGTACTATGCGGCCTCATCAGCTTGCGAAAGTCATTGCGTATGCAAGACGCAGAAGGCATTCTCGCCGGTTGTTGCCTTGTTAACACGATTGCCTTGATAACCACGCCAGAGGCGAATGGACACCCAACAGCGTGACCCAAAAAGCGCGGGAAAAATTACAGGTCCCCATGGCAGGAATTCGAGCTACTCCGCCTGGGTCTGTGCACTGCTCCCCACAGGAGGGCCAAACGCCCTCCGGCAAGTCGCCGAAAGTCCACATTCTTGGCACTCCTGCACAACTCCTGCCCATTCCGCCTCGGTGTGGAGAGGTGCCGAGGGGGCGGCAACCCGGTGCTCGACGAAGTAGGCACATGCTTCCAAGTGCTCCCGCCAGATCAACAGAACTCCTGCTGCGGAAAGTGGGCCTCACTCACTTCCCGTGATTTGCCCGATGTCTGATTGAAGAAGGAGGCCTCTGATCCCCCACTCCAACCGGCGCTCAGGGTAACGTGTCTCACACGGAACCTAATGATGACGATGGAAGGCGATAAAAATGATTGGAGGCAAAGGCGAAGACAAAACGGGGCATCAGCCGTCCTACGATGGGTGAAAAATAGTTCACGGGAGATTCTTAACCAAGTGATCTTTTCAACTTCTTCTCCTTTCCAATGCATAACTAAACGGAGAAAAAAAGAGGTGACGACGTTGTCTTCAAAGAATGAAGGAGGGTCTGACGAGCACAAGAGGTATTTCAGGCTCGACCATAATACGGAGGCATTCACCTCTGCAACGCGGCCAAACACGACCGCCTCGTGAAGCGACTCTGATCCACTGGCACGAGCCGGGAGGCTAATTTTCATGCGGCCATTGATTGTTCACTGGCTAAGAAAAATTGCTTTTACACAGTACTTTCTACACCGACGCCCCCAAATCTGTAAAAATAATCAGAAGCGATGTGACTTCCTGCCTCTGTTGTCACCAGCAGCGCCTGAAAGTCTTGCCGCCTACACCCTCGGAGGGTGCAAGGGAGCATTTTTGAGATCTACGGGATGGATTTTGTCCCGCAAAATGATGGTTCGGGAAGAGGAGGACACTTTCGCCACCGGAAACGTGAAACTCCTGCTCACTTGGGCTCAGGTGAGATGAAATAGGGGCGCGGGTCTGAGAGGAGAATTTCAAGACACACAGCAAGGCAGTTAGTTTGCTGAAACTCAAAATGCCTCCCTAAAGTGCCTTTTAAATGCCAGTTAAAAAGTCATTTTCCCCTTTGTCATCTCCTGAAAATACAAGATTATATGGGAAAATCCGCGGAAGCACTGGAAAGGTGCGACGACGGTTAATGTCGGAGTGCGCTTAGGTTGCCTAAAAATCACGCATTGGAGGAATAGGCCAACTGGTTAAGGAGAAAGGAATTCATTGTGGGAGGGAGAAAGGAGGAGAAGCGAAAATGCTCCCCTGTCAACTGTGCAGGAGACAAATGAAGCGTCGAGACAGTAGCAGAAGAGGCAATCTGGACGGCGTCTAGTCATTAATCAAGGAGCATGCCACCTCTTCTTTCGCCTTCTCATCATAGCAGTTAGGAGGTGCCCAGATGTCGAGATTGGTTTAGTTTTGGTGTTGCTATGGTATTGAGGAGGCGGGAATGGGAAGAAGGGCCTACCTTGGCACGAGCCTCTCGTGCAGCCTCAGCCTCGGCGGCCATCGCTCGTTGCAACTGAACTGGTAGACGCACATCTTTCCTGAAGAAGGAGAAGCGGTAACAAGGCCTTTTTTATCTGTTTAGAGAGGTGCATCCTCTAAGCACGCATCATCTATTGGTGATTTTCACCATGACATTTTCGGTGGACACCGACGAAGTCACGAGAAGCCCTCAACGAGATTCTTGGGAAGGGCGCAGGCTATTCCCGCTCCTTCTCGTTTACAGTCATGCGGCGGCCAAACGACTCGGAGGCGCAGGCGGCAGCGGCCGACCTCTTCGAGGTTGAACTCGTTAACTCCTATGATTACAATGCCGACTCAACGAGCAATCACCGAAAAAATGCCACCACAGGTCAGTTGATTGTGCAGAGGAAGTCGGAAAGTCAGCTGCGACAGGCTGCCAAGCGCGGACTGGAGGCGGCCAAGAAGTTGCAGGTCTCCAGCATTGACATTCCCCATCCTAAGCTCCGGTATCGCCCGCTCAACGTTCGTTCCTACATCCTGAAGTTTGTCGTAGAGGCCTACGATTTCGGCAAGCCGCCCCTCTCGTCTCAAGTTCCTGTCTACGTGGAAATAGTGGATGTGAACGATGAGGCACCCGAAATTTTCGTCGACTACATTTCCACAATGCCACAGCAACAGACGGGCAGAAAGGGCGCCTGCGGCAACCTGCTCGAAGGTCACGGTCGTTCGATGATAGCTCAGATCACAGTTGTCGACAACGACGCCGCCTCAATCGGCACGGAAGTCGTATGCTCCCTGAACGACTCGCGGTTCTCCCTCGAGCCGATTCCCACAATGGGCAGTGGAGGATGGGCAAGCATGGAGGTGAATGCGCACGGCGTGAAAAGCAGCCAGGCTATGCTGATGTACAAACTCATGTCAAACAGTCTGGTGGACAGAGAAGGCGTCGCCGGAGGCACCATTTCAGTTCAAATCTCCTGCACCGACAATCAGGATGTTGATATAAAGTCAAAACGACTGACCTCTCATGCCGCGGTGTGTATTGCTATTGTGGACGCTAATGACAACCCTCCCCAATTCTCTTCCAATGTCTACACCTTCAAAGTGGCCGAGAATTTGCCGTCCAACAGAAGTCGCCACTTCCCCATGGGGCAGAGCGGCCACTTTATCGGGAGGGTTCTTGCCACCGATCGCGACGTGGGCCCGAATGCAGAAATAGAATACTCCCTCTCGTCGAATACCAAGGGGATTGTGGAGATTGATTCGGAAAACGGTAGCCTCTACCTTGTCAGTCCCTTCGATCGGGAGAAGACCAAACAATTCGTGTTCACGGTGATAGCCACCGACCAAGGGGAGGGCAACCGGACGGCCCAAAGTCGGCTCTCGAGCACGGCCGAGGTGAGGATACTGGTGACCGACATGAACGACTGCCAGCCGGAGTTTGAGTCAGCTAATTACAATTTCGAGGTGGAGGAGAATGTTGAGTTGGCGGAGGTGGGAAGAGTCAAGGCGACCGACGCTGACATCGGCGATTTCGGTCGGGTGCGGTACAGTCTGGCCGCGGACGATGCGCAGACCTCAGGGAGTCAGGGCGCTGGGGCGAGACACAGTGCCAATGCTCTGATAACGAGTTTATTTCAGATAGACCCGCGTCTTGGCATCATTCGACTGAGGGGCCACCTTGACAGGGAGAAGCGGGTTCACTACGAATTTTTCGTGCATGCTGTGGATAACGTCCCTCTTAGCGGAGAAACAGCGGCCAGTCACTTGGCCGTACGCTTCACCGCCACGGCCACGGTCTTGGTGATGGTGCTCGACCAGAATGACAATCCCCCCCAAATCACCTCGCCACGAAATTTGGCCGAATTTATGCTCAGTCCTGATCAAATGGTCGCTGGCACAACTATTTTCACCATTGAAGCGAGTGACAACGATCAGGGCGAGAACGCGACAATTGAGTATGAACTAATCGTCCCCGAAAGTGCGCCCGAGAATTCGTCTGAGTTGGGCGAAGCGCGGGCGCCAAAGAGCTTCCCTTTCGCGATTGACCAAACAGCAGGCGTTTGCTACCTCAAACAGAATCTCCCTCCCCTCGGCGCGGATGGGGCCAACCTCTACACCTTTCGTGTTAAAGCCTACGATTTGGGCACACCCAGCAGTCTCAACTCCAGCATCACCGTGAGGATATTGCGCGGCACCAGGGCGCTTTCGGGATCCTACCCGGACTCCTTCCTGCCGCACAACCGCTACGGGACGGACGGAGTCGCCAAGGGAATGGGCGGAGGCGGCGCCTACCCGGGCGGCGAGTGGCTCGGCGACTGGGGAGGCGAGACAGGCGGCATTCCCAACAAGACCCTGGCCATCATCGTCGCCGCCGTCTTCGCGGTTGTCATCCTTTTGGCCGTCCTAGTCTTCGTCTACTTCCGCCATCAGCGTGCCTTCAGCACCCGAATGATCGTGAACGGCGTGTTAGGAAATCCGCAGACAATGAAGGGTGGAGAGAGCTACCTGCCCGGTGAGTCGAACTCCTCCCTTTCGGCTACTTTCCTTCCCCCAGAATTAGTTGTCTGGCCTCTTGTGGCAATGAAAAAGACAGGAATATCCCAGTATCCTAAGGAGTTAGTTAAACTCTGGTTGATGAATGTTTTGGCTTATGGTTGGGCCTTTGACACCGCCATTCCGGCAACCTACGTATATGCCAGCAATTTGATGCACATGAGATGAGTATAAGAGAGCCACTGATTTGCTCAATGTCGCCAAGATGGCAACGCAAAATTTCCACTTCCACTTCTCGACCTGACCGTCTAATGGGCCGACAAGTGGTGACTGTTCCTCCCGAGGGGGTGGAATTCGAGAAGCTCTCGACTGTTTTGCGCGATTGACATCGCAACGCCACACAAATACTAGCTGTCTGCTCCCAACGTCATTCGTAGGTTGTGAAGCGCTGTCAACTTTTATGGACAGTGATAGGCTCGTAAGCAAGATGAAAATTAATTTTCCTCAAAGCGGCACAGCAGAGGCTGAGGTGGGCAAATAAAATGGGAGTGCCTAGGCGAAGTAGACGAAAGCGAGAGGACGAGGTTAAAGGAGCGGCGAGGTGGGAGCTTTCGCATCGCCGTAAGGAGACGGAGAGAAGGGCAGACTCCGCTTACCAACGCTTGTCGAACCTGAACCCGAGACGCGATTGGAAAGCCTCCTGATAGTCTAGTGTGGCAAACTTTAAAGAGTCTAGTCAATTTGGAGGACTCTAACTTCGGCCACTAGGAGATGAGAGGTGAAGTAAATGAACCCTGAACGCCTCAAGCTCCCTCATGCGCGAGATTTTTGTTGCGTTAGTGGAGAATGAATTGCGCGTTGTGTGCTATTTCTTCCTTTGCCTTGTCACGAAGATTGTGACGCGGTAGTCGGACAATCGCCATTCCGGCACAGTCGGGCGCTTCAGCGTTCTGCGAGTGAGACGAGGGAGGCGAGGCAGAACGGCGGGGGAGAGAAAAGACGCGCTTGGTGAGAGTGTTTCGGCCCATGTTCGTACCTCCTATCAACCACTTCTCAGGAGGTGCCTTTTCACCGTCTTTCCCGACCATTCCACATTTCCGCAGTCCTTTTTTAAAAAATACTTCACCTCCGACGCCTTAGCGGCACCTATGGAGCATGAAACATTGCTGCCAGTGAACTCACAAACAGAAATACTACTGCCGCTGTCACCTACGCCAGGATGGCGTGGATGAACGAGAAGCGACGAAATAAGCGTCGCAAGGGAAGTTTTGCGCTCGCGCTCAGTTTCCACCGCGCAGGCGGCATCTGCGAGCAACGTAGAGGTGTGCGCGGCTCTACGAAGTAGTTGTTGGTGGACGGGCAGAGGTGAGAAACCTACTTGTGGACTGACTGTAAGGAAATGCGAGAGAGGGGATAGGACAACAGGTGTGGGCATATTCTACCGAAAGAGGCACCTTGTTGAGCGTAGAAGTGGGGTGGGGAATCCCTCTAGCGGGGGATAAAGAAGCTTATTAGACCTAACGACTGAAAGTGGACGTTTTGTCATTAGGTCTACCCTTTCCTTTGGATTGCATATCGGCGCGCCTCATCGCGGCCGCTTCTGGCGCCACTCCGCGAGCAATGAGTTTTTTCGTTTCCCCTTTTAAGCACATGGCTGGAGGCATCAAATTAACGCTAAAGTCACTGTTTACATAATGACGAAATTCTCTCCCCCACAGTGCTGCCTCGGCAGCTGGGACGACTTCCGGCCGGCCGTTTGAGGGCAGCCCCGGGGCGGACGGGGAGGGGGAGGCACTCACCACGCCGTTCCGTGTTGGCAGCGCCTTCAGATGGCGCTGGGTGGGGATTAAGAAGCACCTGAGAGGGCTGATACGTCATTGGCCAAGTGTTGGTTTAAGTAGGCCTGCTGTACACAAGGAGACGGCGCCGGCGTGGCTGTGCGGTGCGGACAACTGACGTCCCTTCCGTTAAAGTCATTAGGAAGTGTGTGGGAGGTGTTCAGGGGGACGTGTGGACCAGCTCTTGAGACGAGTTAAGTGCTCCCTTAGACCGATCCGACAGGAAGAGAGGCAAAAGGGGCACTTTTGTCAAGTTACCCTGGCATGGGACATCTGCGAGACCGTAGTCTTAAATTGCCACAATCGTCGCAGTTTCTGTACTTAATTTTTTCTAACTCGCAAATAATCGTTGCTGAAGACTACGTAATGGCCGGTACCTTGAAACATTATCATAATCTGCACGGTATCAGCGCCTGGAACAGTATCTAATCCCCCATAATTGGAAATAATGTGAAAGGGCAACTTCACATCCTCTCCCGGTTTGGCTGGCTTCCTACAGTGAATTCGAGATACTGCAAACTGGCCAGTCTACGTGGTGCAGATTATGAGTCAAAGTAAACCAGTGAGGTTGTTAGGGCAGGCGATGAGGAACAGAAAAAAGTAACCCTATTCCAGCAGCCTTGTGTGAATCACACCAACAGTTACCTTCACTGCCACCTCACCAACTTCGTAAATAACGATGATACCAGCTTTTGATCCACCCAGCAGCCTTCTGTCGACCGCGAAATGGAATGCAAACCAGGTCAGGTCTGTTACTCTTTCCTCCCGGCTATTGGACCTTTGCATTTTATTTGTAAAATAGGTGATTAAGATTTGACTAACACACAAGTGTTTGCACTTCTTTAACGGCAAGGCAACATATGCCACTGCCATATGGGCAGTGCAAGTAAACTTTGGACCTAATGTGCCATTGCTCATTTATCACACAGTACATAATAAACATAATTTCCACTCAGGTCTTCCATCTGTGCGGTTGCTGGGTGCATGGTAGGTAAGTGCCGCTGAAAGGGCTTGTCGATGAAAACAGAGTTGATCCACGTTGAGGGCTTTGCTATCCAACTTACTAAGACAATATCTGCCTTCAAGAGGGATTTCAACACGCATGCTGCCTCATTTGACCAGACATAACGTCCGCAAACAGCGTCTTATGAGTTAGCGGCTCTACCAGACCGAATGGTAATCCGAGTATGTGGGGCGAGTGAGATTCCTACTTCCCAGACGGATTTATTTGGTGGGGACGAAGGACACAAGATGGAGGTACCATTCTACAAGGACAAATTGAAGGCCAGTAAAGAGCGTATTTCAACTAATTTTCTACGTTGTGGTTTGTCGTTCTTCTTTTAGTACTATCAATAAATATGATCGAAGGATGGTAACTTGCTACTTATACTAAATCAGTACAAATGTTATTTTAGAAAAGTTGGTTCGATTGACAGAAGTCTTGCTCCCCGATAGAGCCGAAATGTAATGCGCATGACGTGCTCTACCGTACGGTCTTGAAGTGGCACTAACAAAGGTTCAATCCGTCAAAATAACACGAGAATGCTGAGTTCGTGGTCTCTTTTCCTTCTAGTCCGAGTTTCGTGATTTGTTGCCATTGAAACTGCCTATGGGATGAATGGTCTATTTCACATCATTTCTAACACACGAAATAACTAAATTTGTCGCACTTTGTTGGTCTTTGTGAAGCCTCCGTCTCAATTAAGATGGTAATATTTGCAGAGAGTCTCTCACTTGCGAGTATGAGTATAGGAAAATAAGTGGACGCCTGGTTTTCGGGGAAAAGGTTACGCGACAAGTATCACACAATTGCATTAATCACAACTGTTTCAACATTATTTCCTGGTATTTCCTACAGGAAACAAGGCTCTTCGCCTCGATTCTACCAACGACACCACGCCCAGGAAACATATTTTCACCGAGGTTAGTCCGACCCTCTGTTACGATAGCGAAGACTTGCAAGCGTTATGAGTCCGCACTCAAAATTACAGTTTTAATGACCAGTGAAAGGACAGCTCCCCTCAAGAATGAGATTTGTCAACTAATCTACTCAAGACAGTTGCATGTCCCATAAAGAACAATAAATTTGCAGAAAAGAGGCAGATAGCGTGAGGAGGGGCTTCGGCTTCCGAATGGTAGCAGAATCGCACCAACGAGTCAATGACACGGTCGGGTGGACCTTGAGTTGGCTCTACGAAGCCGAGTAGGCTTGAGAAAGAGAGGTTATTTGTAAGACGCCCAGAAAGGTGAGCATTTACGAAGTCATGCACGAAGATCACGACTCACGCGGATCCACTGGGTGTGCACCAGTCTCGCAATCGTCGGTGTGGAGAGTTGATGGTCCGTGGGGCTTAGAGGCTGATTTTGAAGGCATCCGGTTTCCCTTTCAGTTAGTCGCCTAATATTAGCATGCCGTGATGATGAGCTTTTTTTCTTTGCCTTAATTGAGGTGGTTCCCGCGCCCTGGGTAAGCTCCCCTTCATCAACAATTCATTCGCCGGTGACCTTCGCCTACCCAGTGGTTTCACCACGATTGATGCGCCAACGTCAGCACCAACCCCAGCAACAACAACAACAGCATCAGCAACAGCAGCTCTACTTGCGCAATGCTGGAACGGGTCTACCCGTCACTTCGCCTGGCCAATGCCCCAAGTCAGGGAGTCTCAAAAGCCCCACGCGTTTCGCACAAATCACACCGGGTCCAGCGTTCACACCTTCCGCTGTAGTCTTCCGAAATTATCGCATAACTGGTGGCGAGTCTACGTACCAGAGCACGACTCAGGCCATGTCGATGAAGAAGAACACATTCCAACAGCTTGATTGTCAATTCAATGGCGGTAGCGGCAGTGCTGCTGGCGGTGGTGGGGGCAGCGGCGGTGGTGGCGGTGGTGCCTGCATCTCCTCAAACAACAGTTCCCTCCTCTCCAAAACCAGTGATCTCTTGGATACCAGTGACGCAAAAGATGGTAACGTTGTAATGCTTTGCATGGCCACTAAATGCATTTAATCTAAATCGGTGCCATTTAGGTGGTGAATTGATGCGAGTGGGCGGCCTGAAGAAGGGTAATGGCGACGGAGAGAGGGAAAATTCCTCGGAGTTTAGTGACGTTATGCCGCAGGAAGGTTCGCCGTCGAGTTACCAACGTCTTATGCACGAAAGTGGTGTGCTGACAGCAGCATCCCAGTACGTCATCCACCTGCCAGACTCCTGCTCCCCACTCACATTCGAGAATCACCAACCGATTGATTTAAATAAGAAACGTGAATTCTGTCCGCTTTCTTCGACGAACAGGAGCGCAGCCAACTTCGTGACACCGACGCACTTGGGTAGACCCGGAGCCTCGGTCAAACTAGCCTTCCGGAGTCTCTCGATCGACTCCACTTTAGACAATCTCTCCTCCTCTGACTACCATCCTGTGATTTATTCACCTGACAACCCGACACGAAGGGCCAGAGCTATGCGTCGGAGAGTTTCACCTCCCCCTCTGTCAGCGCCGGAAAAGAGGCTCAACTTCATCACCAATACAAAGACTCTAAGCCCGGAGATTCGAGGCAGTTTTGTGTGATCAATTTATTCAACATTTGTTTTGCAATCTCCTCCTCCTCCTCCTCCACTCCCTTTCCCTCCACATCATGCTTTATTGCCTCTTTTTCCACTCCTTCAGTCCGACTCCAGTCTGCTTTGTAAAGTTGGTGACCGAGAAATCAGAGTTACTGTCCGAGTCGAAAACTATTTAGGTTAGACTGGCATTCGATGGCGCGAAATGACTAACAAAATGGATATGAAGTTGGTTTAGTTATAGAGCTTAAGAATATATAGTTTACCTAATTTCATCATGCGCATTTCATGAGGAGATGTCTTAGATGAATGCCGTCATTGGGGATGTTGGATGTTTGAACACGTGATGCATAACAAGGTTGCATTTAACTTAACAGTGAAGTTCGAGATGTAATGTTGTGCTTCCACAGTGAGCAATACTTTTAGAAGCTGTTGATAGACTTCGACCCACCCTCTTGCATGGAGTGGGGATCGCTTTATCAAGGGTCTTACTCGCTTCGTACCTAAAACTATGATGCACAAGATTCTGCAGGTTAGCGGGAGCAGCGTTAAGCCATGAGCAAGGCTTGCCATTTCCATGGAAGACAGAGGGAATGCTTTCTAGAAGACAGCTTTGAGTGAGACCAAGAACGCTCAATTTAACTTCCCTCTAATAGTAATGCTAAAGGAGACCTTCAGATTGTGTGATTCCCCCACCGAGGTAGCTTTATGAATAATACTCTAGCCTTTCCCATAGCTACTGTTTGTGATGCATCCTTCAAGTTCGAGGAACATAGCGTTGTTCCTCCGTGCATCTAATACAAACTATTTTCAAACTGCTGAATTTATTACGTGTGGTAGAATGACAAGGCGCCTTTCATAAGAGTTAGGAGGGGATTTGATCAGAGTAGATAATTGTTGTTGTTTCACCAATCCAGGTGCATGCATTAGCTGACAAAACCGACCAACTTAGTGTATTTAGCCCCCCTGAGACATCAAGTCGGTGCGCCAACATCGTGTAAGCTTATTTTAGCATGTCTGTCAACTTCTTGCACACAACCACCTTTTCTGCACAAGATAAGACGGGACTGAGACTCAGTCATCCCTAGGAGGGCATCATTTGATATGGGCTACGGTGCGTTTTACTATTGACCTTACTTCCATCATAAGTTAAAGCTTAATAGTCAACCACTTTGTTGGATGACCATCAATTACTCTAGAAATCAATAGTCTTGTGTTGTCAAAGTTAAAGCTAAATTTTATAACTTAGTATGATGGACCTCTTAGGAGCATAACTTGTGAGTGCGTTTATGCTAATTTCGTTAAGAATCAATCAATGCTTCCTTCCCTGGTAGACATCGCAAACCCCCATAGAAAACAAACAGTTCACAAACAAATGCCTTTAAAAAAATAAGAGAACTTGAGGACTCAAATATCTGCAACCCCTTTGCTGACTGAATATGCTTATTTCAATGAACAGATGATTAGCGCACAGTCTGAATACACAGTTCGCGGTAGTGAGCGCGGTTGAGTGCCGCTGCCACCACATTATTTTCCGATAATATTTCAAAAATACGCATCAAGTGAGTGCCGTTTCTTCAAAGTCTGCCTTGTATCCTAATGCTAAGCTCCATTCGTCGTTTAAGAGTTTTTACTCCGCATGATTGATAGACAAGTAGTTCCTGGGTGTATATGATGGATGTGCCGAAGTTGATATTCGAGGAATATTAACTCCGGAAAGGGGATCAGGTTAATTTGCCTTGTTTCAACAGCAGTTTATAGCAAATGGATTACGGTAAATATTGGCTGCTCTAAAAAAACTGAGATGTCTCTGAGGTTATGGTGCTCGCCGCCGTTAATACTAATCCGGAGTCACCTTCTTTGACTTTACTCTCCTTGCAAGTTAGGACTAAGCTACCATGGATAAGCAGCTTTTGGAGTGTCCGATTTGCTTGGGAGAATTCGTGGATCCTGTAATGCTCCCCTGCCAACACTGTTTTTGCTGGCGTTGTCTTAGCAAGCATATGGAGCAGGAAGCACTTTGCCCCATCTGTCGTGGGGGCTTTGAGCGAAGGGATCTTCGACGTAATCTCCTTCTTGAACAGTTGATGGGGAATAAAAATCATGTTAGTTGAAAGGGTAACTTTGTTTGTTTAGTTTGTGAAATGAGATGCATTGGAACATGTTTATACTGTATTAATTGTAATATCAATAATTTAAATCGTTTGAGCAAGCAAACCTACTAGCGATTGGTATGTACCTTATGTCAAGATCTCAATGCCACACCCCCAATCGGAGGATTTTCCAAAATCATTTGATCTTCGTGACGTTACTCCGTGCCAAATAATAGAGCAGCCCCAAACGAATTGGCTTCCTGCCGCCGCAGCTGGAGTCGCCGGTGTTTTACTTGGTGCTCTAGGAGCCGCAATAGGGTAAGTATTTGTGGGTGGTCTTTGTTTAGCGCTACTTAATTTGAGTATAAGGTAATAAGAGGGGGAGGGGGGGGGTTGGTTCAAATGCATATTGGATTGCCTTTATCATTTGGTTTTTGCTAAAAGTAAAATTGTCATCGACTTGTGACAAAGAACATCCCAGATTGATTTGTTTGTGTTTGTTCTTGACTCGTGCAGTTGGGAGGTGACACTTGCTGCAATACGCGGTCTATAATGAGCTGTCGGTAAAAGCGGCATTATTGACTGTAGGACAGAGTACGAAGATGAATCGTTATGTTTTTTGATTTGGCATTGAATGTCTGTAAAAGTGTATTTCCTACGGTGTTGAGAATCAAGTCACTCTTCTTTCCAGTTGGAGTGCTTTACTAACACTTCACCTTTTTTTGCTAAAAATTTAGTTTCGCGGTAACGAAGAAGAGTAAGAAATAGAAAATACAACTTCTTCAACACAACTCTTGCGCACTACATTAATTTTTAAGCCATCATTATTATATCTTATAAATAAATTTTTTGCATGTCACTTATAACATAGAGGACTCCGTGTGTTGTAAAGTTTGATGATCGGGGTGGTGAACTTAGGTACTTTAATGTTTAATTTATAGTAATTCAGGAGTAATGGTAATTTTGCGATGTTTGGTTTTGCTGTGGTATGCTTTTACTGCCCCCTAGTGTGCTTGGTCCATGCAAGTTCTTTTTTGTGGGTGGGGACTAATTAACTAGGTTGTAAGTAACATCATGAGACAGCTCAGACTTGAGGTAATTGACGGGCCTTAGGTTAGAGTTTGGGGAGGTTATTTGTGGGAGAAATATGTTGCGATGGAAACACGAAAGGAATGAAAGGAAGAGTAGGTTACGAGCTAAAGTACGACAGTGAAGTGACCGTCGTAACATCCATGGTCTGCTGATCTCTTTGCTCATTAGCGACTCTAGGCTTCTTCAGAGAATCGTGTTACTAAACATTACGAGTTTAGGTGCAGAGTTTGGCGTAGCGGAGAGGGGATGTAGGTGGACTTAGGTGTAGTGATTGACGATTTAAGTGTTTGGACGTGCGCGTATTAGTGATCGAGTGGGCGGGCCGGTGTATGTTAGACTTGATATCACAGTTCCGGTTCATGTGCGTAACTCGGGTCAAATGGTCTTTTGTGACTGTTTTCATTGAAGAAATTTAAACAAAAGTGGCATATACAGAGGTCATTCAAGTAGAAAGTGCCGAATTCTGACAAATGTGCAAAGCGGCTTCCTGTGCTAGAAGTAGCTAGTATATAGTGGAAAGGTGCAAATGATCTGCTTGGGTCGTGTGAATTAAGGGAGGAGTATGTGTTGGAAATCGGAGGAAGATGCGAGCGCTCAATTGAGGTGCAAATTCAATTATGTCGAGTTTAAAATGCCTAGAATAGGTGAAAATCCAATGGATAAGATCCAGAGTTATAAGTGATTGTAGGGTTGGGTATCCTATTTAACCCTTTGTTTCTTAAATACTGCCAATTATAGCATTGGTTTTGTGTCACAAACGTATTCTGCAGCCCGCCGACTCAGGGATGGCTAGTGTCAGGGACAGAAGTTGGAAAAAGCTCGGTAGCGGCGCAATTCTTTCCCGGGATCATAACATACTTTAGGCTTAGACCTTTGATAATACTAAAATAAACTATTGCCGATATTGGGTGCTGGAATGTAACAGCGTATGATAATATGGTGTAAGGCCAATAATCTCCCGATGCCCCAGTAAAAACATCTATACACAGGGTTTCAAATAATTAATTTTGCTTTACTTTCTTTATTATGGTTGTATGTGTTTCCTGGAGGAAAACGATTCGTCATTTTGTTGTTTATGTAGGTATATAGAGCATTTGAAGGTCAAGCACCCGGAAGTTAAATGCTTGCAAATGCGCTACGGTAGGCTGTAGTGAGTCCCGCTGATTTCGGGAAACTCAGCTCATCTTAGTAACCATGGTTTTTCCCCACAGTGGCGTAGAATATCTAAAATACTGATGGGTAACAATGGTATTGTATATTGTTTTTCGCGCTTTTGCTTCACTTAATTCAAAAGGGATACTTCCCTCAATTTATTCTTGTCTTCACTTTCAATAAATCAGCTGCTCTCTGTTACTTATAGCCAGTTTCAGATAGTACGTCTCGTGAAACGGAACCACGATTAAATTTGAAGAAACAATAGAGGCGGAATCACACAGGAAGTGTGTTTTGGAAGGGCACAATGTGGCGAGAAAGCCGCAAGTGATTTGCATTGATCCAAAGATAGCCTACAGCCGCCTCCTAAATTAACGGATCATTTTCTCATGACGCGCCGATGAGCATGATTCATCCGCTGTTTCACCTCTATGTGAAGGGAATGGTCAGTGCTCTTTGAATATTGACATTTCCTTACGATTATGCGACTCAGAAGTACGTCATGGGATCAGTGAAACGTGATAATGATCGGTGAGTTGATCGAAACTTTCGACTTCTAAAAGAAATCAGCTTCCCGTGCGTGAGGATATTGGCGCTATGCTTTTGTATGTCCTATCGCCTTTCCCCGAATTTCATCTTTACAACCCACAGGTGGGATGGGAGGCAACTGGAAATGTGACGTCGAATCGTCGAGTTTATATGAAAAGGTACCCACTTCGTTAAAAAAAGGGATTTAGTTGATGGATGTAGGTTGGAGCATCGGGTTAATGCATGAAGCGACAGCAGTGTAGGTAGCTTTAATGGGAGCACGTTTTGCGATTGAGGCTAGGTGACATTCGGTGTTTCGTGATTAATTTGTTGCCATAAATTTACTCAGGTCTGATTTTTAGTATTTTTTACAATCAGTTTGAAACAGTTATTCGCATAATCCTTTTTAATAGATTTTAGACTGCAATGTGGACTTTAACCGATGATCAGCAGGAGGGTCTTAGCTTTGTCGCAGTACAGATTCGACGCGCCACGGGCACGAAGGCTAGTTCGGAAGCGAAATCGCTATCTTCACATGGAGGATCGACCTCGGGTTATATGAATGCAACGTGAACAGGTCTCTTGGTAATCTGAACTTCGATCTATTGTGATCCATCAGCCTAAGCTGGGAGCACCTTTAAAGCCTGCCTCGTACACACGCTCACCAAAAATGACTACGGAAACGCACATTTTGAGCGGACTGGCACGAATGTGTGCAGGGTTTCGTGACTATGGGGGCGACCTTTCACGTGCCTCCGTTGATGGTTGTAAATGTTTCAAAGCCATTAGATCACGGAAGCCTTTCCGTTTAGTTTGCCTAAAGTGGCGTTGAGTGCTGGGCAGAAGTGTGGCGACTTGTTTGGCATCCGAAGTTGTCCATATTATGCCTCGAGTGGTTGGCCGTAGGCCTGGATGCAAGAATTCACAACCTTCTGACGGCGATTCAACTTGTTACTCTGGCCTGCTGCCAATGGGTAGCCGTAGAGAGTCTCTTCAATAGGTGTAGATTTCATGTGTTGAACCATTGCGATTTGCGCACAGAAAGTGGCACGAGGTGGAGAGGTTATGAGTTAGACTGCCAAAAGAAGCAGTGGTCAATCTAATCACGTTGTGCATTCTTAAGTGGCGTTTTCTCTCACTAATTCATTCACGGCTTCAATTTCTTTCTGCGAGAGAATGATTTTGAGGGCGCGAATGCTCGACCCTTTGGTGGATGTTATCGAGAATTGGTGGAAACTCATGGACTATTTTACGGGCAAACGCTCTTGCAAACGAGTATTGTGTTGATCAGGTGAGTTTCTATTCTCGCTTGTTGCGAATTTCAATGGTGTAGATGCAACCTCTGGCGTAATTTAGATGGGCGAAGCCAACTGGCACATGTAAATGGCTCCTTGTAGCTATGTTTGGGAAATATGTGGCAAACAGTGGTGCGTATGCTAAACCGATTTGATCGTCAGCCGTGGATGGCAAAATGGCGGCTTTGCACGAAAGAGCTGCAAGTAGTTTGTCTGTGTGTAGAGACTGAGGAATATTTACATTTTTATTGTACGGTCTGCCAAAAGGAAGGAGATGCAAATCGAATCTTGCATTCGCCCCGAAAGCTGGTGACGTGAAGGAGTGGCGAAGGAGTTACTTCTCGTGTGAAGCACTTGCTGCGGCTTTGTCTGCCGAGCTTTCTCCGCGTTTGTGGATTCGGTATACTGTGTAAATGGGTGAATTGAATTCATGTGGTGCGGTGCGGTACATTTGGGTTGGGCAAATGAAGCGCTTTAAATATGAGGAGACTTTAAAAGTTCTCTGAGGGAATTTTTTTGTTTTTCTTTCATCATGCCTGTTGATGACATCAATACAAGAAAAGTGAAGTTGCTTTGAGCTGTGTTAGAGAAGCACTGGGCATTTCATTACGGGTGCTGGAATTCGGAAATTTGGGGGGGTGGGAAAAAAAATGGGGGGGGGGGGCCCCGCCCCTCAAAATTTTATGGGGGGGGGGGGGGGGGGGGGGGCCCTCCCCCCCCGCCCCCCAAAAAAAACCCCTTTCCAATCCCGTCGATGAACGATTAAACAAGGTAAAGTGAAACTCAGAAGTTTTTATGAATTCGAGCTGTCCAGCATTCCCGTGCGGTGTTTAGTCGTCAATAGTAACTACTTATTGGGCTGGTTATGAAAAGCAGGCAATGGACTGATGTGTGTGGCCTTTCCCCTTGGTGTGCTTATCTGTAATCCGGGACGCGAGGA
>QEYB01000764.1:0-17662 GCA_017562135.1 Dipylidium caninum
GGAGGATCATCAATAGATCGTGCCAAAAATTGCAATTACCAGATGCAGAATGTTCGAGAAGAGCGACGCCATCTGAGGTTTTTCGTCCTCAGCCCTCTCGCTGCACATACTACCTTCCATCAGATTGAGTTCCTCCAGCGATTGTGAACATGCAAGAGAGAATGGGAAGGTTGGTGTGTGAAAGACGTTCATAGACAAGCTTTGTATTCCGCATCACTTATCAAATATTTGAGTATTAGCAGGCGAAGTCATAGATTGAGGGTTTCACGCGCTCCCCTGAAGCGAGAAAGGGAAATCTATACATATCGTGCCTCGAGCAGTTCTCGTGCTGAACAATTAAAGCTAGGTGGATTGGTGGATTAACGGATGCGCAACGCTCCATCGCAGCGAACGAGGCGGAGGCGCAAACTGATGCGGGCGGGAGGCAGATGAGTGGGGTTTTAACCGTTTCGCGTACAAGTGCGACGAATGTCTTCATAGGCTCCCTCGTGTCATTCTCGATTTTTTGTGCTTTAGGGCCAGTATATGTCAAGTCTTTAGATGTATGGACTGCGATAAGGTGCACTCACATCGACAACATTACTGGTTCTGATTTATGGGAGCGACTCAAGACTTCCTCTCCATTTACTGGGCCACAGGCGACAGAACTATACCCGTTTAGTAGGGGCGAAGAAAACATGGAACTGTAGGCAAACGGGTTTGCGTGTTCTCCGATCCGGCACCTGGACTGTTTCAGCGCTCTCAAAGGAGATGTAAGTTTTGTCCTTTTCTAAAGACACAAAAAAATACGAGCAAAAATTAGGCCGTGGCACGGACAGCGCAGCCGCCTCACGTTGGATTGGCCGGAGTGGGAACAAACTTACCTTGCCGACGCCTTCAATAAAGCGAAAAGTGGTCCAGCAAAACAAGTGTGGTCGCTTACTTTGTGCAGACGACGTAAAAAATTCCCATTTTGCTTTCTGATCGCTTCACGCAGAGGCATTTCGGTTCAACGGGCGGTCGAGTCCCTGGAGGAGTGTCAAAGAAGGAAGCCTTACAGGTTCAAGGTGTCGGGGACTGAGGAAGGCGCCGCTTGCCCAAGTTAATGGTCCTCAGTCAAACAAATTGGTGAAACGACGGAAATGTGACCTAATGATTCTGCCTCGCTATTTGTAATGCGGCCTTCATGGTGGCAGACAAAGTTTCCGGGGCAACTCAACCCAGAGTAAGGGTTTGCTGGTTCTCCTGGCCACAGGGGCATTCTTTTCTTTCGTGGGTGTTCGTATCCACGCAGCAAGTGGGTTTGCTTGGGAATTCCCTCCCATGGGAGATCTAACCGCGGAAGAATCCATAACCTTTTGCTTTGGCTTCTTTCTAGCACAAGGCAGTCCATTTCAGCGGTCTTACCCTACTTAGCTTTTGATATGCGGGTGTTGGAATGTCTGCATGCATTGACGAAGAGTTGAGCGAAGAACTGCATCAAGCCGACAACACAGGAAAGAAAGCAACTCGCGTGTCAAGTTGGTCACATACCTTATGCCTTTTGCTCACTTTGATAGGAAAGCATGCAGCTAAAAACGGGACAAAGGGGCCTATGTCATGCCTCGACAATGCTCAGTAACAGCAAATTTGCGAAATTACGAAATTGGGGCAGAGTTTGTCTGCAGGCCGCCATTTCCGCCTCACGGAAAACGTCTCATTGCCCTCCTCGACGGTCAGAATAAAACCATCGAGGACTTAAAAATACTCTAAGCACCGAAACACATAAGTTCCTTTTCCTTCAGTTTCGACGCCAATGGCTGGTTTGGAGTTGGGAAAGTGGGAAAGGCAGACTGCCTCACATGACCCAAAAGCGTCTTCTCCACATCAATGCATTCATTTTAGGGGCCATGTAGTGGTAAGAGATACGACAGTATGCCTAAACCCCTCGTTCTTTGTGTGCCGCATCGGGCCTCTTGAGGATGCTCTAATGCCTTACATTTGTGCATGCCGGTCACCGCGAGGCTGTGAGGACCATTCGCACCTGAGGGTGACACCTTCCGCGGGGTTTTCATCAGCTGCTGCACCTTTAACGAAGGAATTCAACATCAGCGGGGACTGGACCAGGCCCGCGTGAAATCCCCAGTGAGGAAATTAAACCAGTTCAATGAAGGCGAAATGACCGCCCTCGTGGGCATACGCTTCCCACGTGCGCATATAACACAAAACACCCCGGGAGCAGTCATACCATCTCTTTTTTCCGATTATTTTTGATCTGCTCTTGTTCGGCGTGTCATGGTGAGATCGTGCGCATTGGCGAGGTTGTCCACAGCAATGGCCAAGAAGACATTTAACAGAGTGTTTCTGTGGCAAAATACATGAGCAAAAACAGTGGAGTAAGAACTCTAACGGTGAGGTGAAACACTTTCTCCACAAAACGATGGCAACAGGGAGAGTAAAAGTTGACTTACTCTTGAATCATTACCAAGGGAAAATTCGAAGGAACTTAACACCGTCGAAGGCACAATGAGGCAGCCAATTACTCCCTCGGGAGATGGTACTTATACATCGTGAAATGGCAGGGTGAAATTGCTTCAACCGGAGTCATTCGCCGTTGCAAGTGGGGTGCAATTATCTGTTGTCAACAAAACGTGCAAGTCAGTTTAAACCAAAAAACTCCCTGGCGTTGAGCCACGTGTGCAGGCCAAATGGTGTTGGGCGCGAGTGCGACTGTTGTAGCGCTTAAACCGCCCTCGCTTTTTTATTATTCCTTTCGTCTCAGAGTGGGGAAGTGGAGGGAGAGTAAAATATAAGCTGAGCATAATTAAGGAGCCTCCTCTCCCCCCGCCAGCCCGCGCCTCAGAACAACCGCCTCCATTTGGCTAGCTTCCTCCGGCACCAGACACTCCCGTCGGGTAGTTGGGTCGGCAAAAGCGTCCGCGTCCGAACGTTCCTTTTTGCGACTTTTAAACATTCCGACTCATGGCAGCAGCTCTCGTTAAGACGACGCGAAGCCTCCTCGGTAGGGCAACTTTCTCTAAGCGCTTTCCCTGCACTACAAGCGCGGACTTCACTTGGTCCAGTGAACATGTCTTTCGGTGAGAGCGCCTATTCGGGCCGCAATGTGTACCACTCGAGAGAACACACGAGACTTGCGCGCGAGGGAAAGTAAGTCGCTGCAAATGTCCGTTTCCCACATGGGAGGAGTAATAGCACCCCTCAAGTTTAAATGATCGTTTACCAAAATAGTCGCAAGCAAAAGAAACTGAGGCAAGTGTATGTTATACTTACAATTTCCTATGAGAACCAGGAGGACAAAATAAATGCAGTAGATGAATCCGCCGCCGTTTGTTCCACCCTGAGAACGAATCCCATTATACATGACCGAATTCCAGTCCTCGCCAGTCAGAATCTGCGGAAACAAAGAAGCCTCACAGAACCCCCTTCATGGCTTTGTCTTAGATTCGAAGGCATCGCTTTTAAGACTCATTCTTTTTTGCCCCAGCAGGTAAGAGGGGACGCATTAGGGCGAGTGTCGTGGTGGAGTGAGGAGAGTTGAGAGTGGAAGGATCTATTCTAACTCCATTAAGTCAGGTTGGGCTGCTGTCTACCCATCTCCTCTCAAGTCTTGTTCGGCACCGTTGGCTCGGCCTAAACTCGGACGCACCAAACCGGTTGCCCATGGAGAAGTGGGCCAAAAGTTGGTGGAATTTAACTTTATGCCTCGTTTAATGTGTATTCAAAAGTTCGCCTATTCGTCTGTTTACTTTCAACAAGCCAAATTACCTGAAAGACAGTGAGGAGGGCTTTGACGAAGGAGTCGAAGTTTTGAGCAGGAAGACCTTCTTCGAAAGTTGAATCTGTAATTACAAAGAGGAGACAGTTTACATTGCCCACATAATACCGATTGAAACTTCTGAGATCCGAAAGACGGGCGCCCTCAGTTCTGTGGGCGAAATGGCATTACAATTGAAAGGTGGAATAAAATTCGACATTCCTTTCCGCCTTACTCCAAACCCCACTGGTCTTTTATGCTTAGTGGCATCTTCTCCATACCTCTGTGTGAAATGGAGAAGGTGAGGTCAGCGAAATGAAAAAGACAAACAATTTTGGGATCACACAAGTTCAAATTAGTCGGCTCTTTTTACCCCAAAAGGGTTTTGAAGCTTGGGTGCTGGGATTCGATAACCGTCTGAAAGCGTTCAGAACACCGACAAACCGTTAATTCCCGTGGTGAGTGTCCACCGAGTAGACTTCCTAAACTCGGGAATTCGAGACCTCGGTACTGTCACACAGTGACATAATGGGACTTCTTGCACACTCAAATTTATTTTACTATATTTAAAGCCGGTGATTATCCCTTCTGGCAGTTACTCTCTGCAGAATATTTGTCCTTCAACTTCCACTGCTTTGCGCCACACACCTAAATGGTCTCGTTCCGAAGAGGCTGTCGAGAGAGGAAGGATGCGACGCTCCCTCTCCGAGTGCTGATTTGTTGAGGAGCATTTTTAATCCAGCATCTCGGATGAAATGGAGGCTTTTGACGTGAAAACCATCTTTTTGAGCCGTGTTTAACTATTCAGTGAACGGGCGAGCTTGGGTCATACGAGCGTGCGGCGCCTCCGCAGTCGCGTCCGACGGCGACAATAAGCATTTTCCAAATCTCCGTAATGTGAGGCACCAAACATTACTGGATGTTTAGTGAGGCCTTCAGTGGCAAGGGAAAATCATCGCTGCTGGTACTCACTCGCCACCAAAAAGCTGCATTCCAAGGAGGGCGAATATGAGAATGAAGAGGAAGAGCAGAAAGACCAGGGAGATGATGCTGCGCATCGAGCTCAACAGCGAGAGCACCAGGTTCCTCAAATCGGCCCAATATCTACAAATCAGGGCAAAATCAAGTCGGTAATGTCTTCCACCCGACTGCCTCCCTATATTGAAAGAATTTGAACAATTTCAGGGAAAAACTATGAAAATCATGGCCACAGCTTTAATCCACCTTGTGACCTTGAAAATGCGAAGAAGACGCAGTGCTCGGAGCACGCTGATGCCGAAGGAGGTGTCCGGCTGAACCAGAGCCAGGAGAATCTCGAAGAGGCTGCCGATGATGACCTGCAAAAGAAGGACAGCACTGTGAGGCAATCGAAACGATTAACCAGTCGACGGGGTGGGTCGAGGATGCAGGGGGACGATGTAAAGGGACTGCATGGGGAAGTGTTAGAGGCAGATGAGAAAATAACTCACAACGCAGTCGAAGATGTTGAACGACGACTGGAAGTAGAGGCGAAATCCGAGACCATACATTTTGAGGAGCATTTCAGTCATGAAAAGCCCGAGGAAGACGTACTCAGCGTAATCTGGGCGAGGAAGAAGACCACTCTTTGCGTTGCAGTATGCGTGTTTGGGTTTGTTTGCATGCAATAAACTACTTCACCCCCGCCCTCGTGCCAGACTGGGTGGGGATGCATAAACTGCATCTGTGTCTGGTAAACATCAAATGAAGTGGACTGTTGCAGGCGAAATAATGTACGAAGGAGGAAGGAGTTTTGCCATCCAGCAGTTGTAATGGCCAAAAATTGCTCTCATAAACACGAACGTAGAGAACTCTCCTACCCGAGGGCAAAAAAAATGACATGCTGAAAGGGCAGCAACGGTGGGGAGGCGCTGGCCGGTCTCCACTCCTCACTGCCGGGACTTGCTCAATTACGGCGGGTTCGAGTCATGGGGAGGAGACACGAAGTCGGCTGTCATGGCTGCACACGCCACCATGAGCGGTTTGAGCTGCGTATGGCGCGAAGATTGGGGTTTCAGTGTAAATACACAAGGCAGAATCACCTGTCTGCAGAGCGGCTAGAACCGCAATGCTAGTTAAGATTAGGGGCAATTCGGGGGAGGAGAACTCTTACGCATTACCAGTAAATTTTAAAATGAAAGGGCTATGAATGAGGTTAATAAATGGACAGGTAAGGGGGAAAAACATGGGGGGAAAACAGAATCGACCGCCAATTCATCCGTATTGAGGACTAATAAGTGGTAAGAAGATGATTGTTCCGCATGATTTTCTCTCTCGTAAATAGCATAAGAAAGCTTTCAGGAGCACCTTGCGACATCGCCCGCCAAGGGCCCGCGCCTTAGACGATGCCACCACGAGACGCGACGACAGGACAGGCGACATTCCAGGGCGATGGTAGCAGCAACTGGGACCGCCCCACTAAATAACGCTCCAAAGCGTTGCTCTGTGAAGGTTAGAAGACCCTCTGGTTGCATATATCCCCCATCTGGGAGAGCGTCTGCTTTGCTTCTTTCTTTGGCCCGTTTCCCACCAAATTTTCTTCCGAAACAACCGAAAATTGTGTAACCGCAAAACACCGACAACTTTTACCATAAGACACGAACATAAGTTGCACGTCCAAGAAAAGTGCACCACTGAACCCAACGATGTCTCGTGGCCTCTTCCTCAGCATCACATATTCCGAACGGTAAAGGTGGGTTGTTCCCCTCGATGCGTCGGCAGTGCCGGCGATGCGGACCGAACGAACTTGTCCGACCACCCTCCCAGGTCAACCGGCTCTGGAAGGCTTGGGACTGTCTTTGCACTACCAAACCATCCAATGGGCCTGAGGGGCTCAAATAGTTTTACGGTTCTTTAAGTACCACGTTAGTGCTCCTGGGCAAAAGCGAGTGTTACATACGATAACTTGAGTGATTTATCGCCCCCCCGGCTTGCTCATTACACGTTAATTAGTATCGCTTGAAATCTGCCCTATAACTAAGTACTGGCATGTTTTATTACGTTTCGAGTTAGTAGCCACGTGATGGAAAGTGGGTGTCAGTGCGAATGCCTGCCCGTGTCTCCGAGTTGTCGGAGTGGAAATCACCACTGAGGCAGTCAGGTAATTTCATGCTGCTATTCCGTGGGAAGCTGGAGGGCAAAACAAACGAGAGGCACGAGATGGCGCGTTAATTTGTCTCCACTGCATAAAAACGTGTGTATGGACACTCCATGGCCGAAAGGGGATTGTTGGCAGAGGTGCGCGTTTGGGAGGGCAGTAAGCAGAGAAGGAAGCTCGACTCACACAAAAAACTGGTGAGCCAGGCAGGCTGACCGTAATGTTCAATTGCGACGCAGATGGTGTTCAGAAATACGAGGACGATGACGCTCCAGTACGCCATCTGGCTCTTGGCCAACCTCCGGACTGCGTACCTGGCGAAACAAATCATTAACGCGCACGTTTGCAAGGCGGTGGCACGTCGGCCACCAAAGGAAGGCGGTTAGTGCAGCAAAGGGGGAGAGGAGCTAAGTATGAAGGCCAGCTGCTGAACACCTTCATAGGAGAGCGACAGCCAGGGACGCATAGTGCTTTAATTCCTAAGCCTAGCGAGGATGTGCACTGAATGGGGAAATCAACGATCGGCCAAGATGGCAAGTAGAGACAGCGTCGAAATTACCGAAATCTCTTCTCATTCCGCCAGCAGGTCTCGAATCGTCCTTTGCTCGTTTTCAATAGAAACCCTTGCTGGTTGAAAACATCCCCTAAATACGAGAAAAGAACCAATGCACAAGACGAGGAAACTTGGCATGAAAATCGCTGTGGGGTAGAGTGGCACCTTTGTTGTCCGAAAAGAGTTCTGCGTCCTCAAAATTTAAGTCTTGTCCTTGCGAATCTTTGGCATTCTTCTTGCACCGCTCCTTCTGTGCCCTTCTGCGAGCTAGGAAGTGGGGAGCAAACTTTTGAGGCGAAGGCATTATAACAGACGCAGACTGGGGGAAGAGCGTTTAGACCCCACTGATGGACTCCACAAGTGTCTCATTCTCAACAACATAAAAAAAGTCAACTTTGAGCCAATGAGATGCTACTTGAAAGTGGGGATGTCAATAGTTAAAAAGTGGTAGACACACTATTTCCGGCTGGCTTAAAAACGGGCCGGGCGACCAGACCAAACCCGACTTCAGCTTTACCCGCGATAATGCGTATCCTGTCTTCTGCCGAGGTCGTATCTTCAGCCAGAATTACTTCCTCTAAAAGGGAAAGAAAGGGACATGTGTGCTAGGGCCGTTCACTGGAAAAGCCTATTTTTCTCATTCACAAGGAATATCAAAGCACTCGCCAATTTGTTGAGACCTATTTTTTCATGATTTGGAGTGACTTTAAGAAGGATTCCACCTACTCGCTGAAGCAGCTGGCCTTTTCATTGTTTCTCGCCCAACCACTTCTTACTGTCACATTTGTGTACAGAAAAGTTTACTTAACAGAAGGCATTGGAAGACAACTAAGTGCGAGAGGATCAAGCATTTCTGCCGGCGTGGCAAAGAACTGCCACGAGGTGCAGCCTCCCCCTCGTGGCCAATTGGAGCGGCGACAGCCTCTGAGGGCCGCTGATTGCTGCCTGAGTTTTTTTTGCATACCATATGTTTTGAAAAAGCACCTCGCCCGAGGAGACTTCTCCCCTCCAGAGGGGGCGGGGGGGGAACCAAGAGCAGTGGCGCCCTGGCCTTTGCCACCTGCCCGGCGGCTTGTTCAAACTGAGCGAACGGATACTTGTCAAATTGTCAAATGTCTGTCGAGAAATCCACTACTTGTCGAGGCCAGTCTTGACGCAGTCAAGACTAATCCTCATTTAATTGCCCGCTTTTTGTTGACTCGTGGCTCACATGGTCTGAACAACGTCCCTCAGAGGGGCTGGACAAAGCAAACTCAAGCTAAGACCCGAGCCGCGCTAAAGAATGGCCGACGGCAAACCGTGTGCCTAAAACAAGGGCTTCACAGATTATTCGTTTTATCTGCACAACGACTTATTGGGAGGGAACTCTCAAGTTTCATAAAATGAACTAAAAGAAGAGGCCCTCAACTTGCCTGCGTGCTGAATCCAGTCCATGTAGCCGCCAAACTCCTTCTCGGTTTGTTGTTGCCTCCTTAGCTTCAAAAATGCTCTCCGCTTCTCCACTCTTTCCTTTTCTTTTGCGAATTCTCTGAATTTTAGAAAAAAAGATGGCTAACCGTTGGAGACGTGGTGAATTTATAATGAAAATTTGTGAATGCGTGAATTCGGGCAGACTCGGGTTACGGTGAAAGCCTGCAAAAAGGAGCGTGAGAAGAGATTGCAGTGTGAAAGATTTGCGTTGGACTAAGATAAATGTCCATCCTTTTTCCAGGGCTATTTCCAACAAAAAAATCGGGCAGGAGACCACTTGAGTGGCTCTACTCCTCCTCCAGCAGCGCACGGACCACAGCAAGCTTCGGCGCTGCGATCTCGCTACTAACCGGCGAAAATCTCGAAAGCTACACTAACAAAGTCCATCGCTGTTCACAGGGTGATGCTCCTTGGGGGTGAACATACTCAATCGTGAATGACATGCCCGCCTTACCCACTCAGAACGCCAAGAATTAGATTGAGCATAAAGAAGGAGCCGAGGACAATGAGAGGACCGAAGTAGAAGGCGCTGAATCTGTCACCGACGGCATCGAAAGTCTGAAAGTAACGAGAGAAGTCAAGGAAGCTTAAAAAAAGTTGCCTTCTCACCGGCGCTAGGAAGGCAAAAGCCTCACTAACCAGGTACATAATATCCGTCCAGCCTTCCATTGTAATACACTGGAAGACGGTCAGCATGGCATAGCCAATGTTATCGAAACTGGTGATGCCGAAGTTTGGACCCTCCCAGTAGCCTTTACAAATGTAGCCGGGGGGACAGCGGAAAGACCCATGTGCGGCATTGAAAAAGCCCTTGGAGGAGCTCTCATTGCCGATGTTGCAGGGCACCAGGGATTTGCTGTTCGGAATTGAGTCGGGAAGAACGTCGGGGTTGCCTGCAATTCAACAATTCCCGCTTCAGCAGAAATTTCTGGATAACCAGCCGACTTTCCTTCTTACGTTCAAACCTCTCCGAGTCGCGCCCCACCCTCGCCACTTGACAGGCCGTGTGTCCCGCCCGAAGACGGCCCGACGACGGCCAGTGTTTCTCTCCCTACTGGAACCGACTTTTGTGATGTTCTGAACTGTTATTGCCGTTCAAATGGCTATTAGAGACAGGCCAAGGAGAAGACTACTGACTGCACCACTTAGTTCCACCCTGAGTTTAAAAGCAATCACATCTCGACCCTGAAAAGGTGCTGTGAGACGGAAACCTGTTGCATTAGAAATAACAGTTTTCTTCGAAAAAAATTGATTATGTAACCAGTAACATCGGCTTAGAGGAAACTGTGGCCACATCCTCCCCGCCGCCTGAGGAATAAGTACGAGGACGATCAAAGGGGGCAGCCCGGTATTTTACTCAACTGGTGTCCCGCCCGACCCACCGTCGGCTGGACGAAAGGCAGCAGCACGCGCTTTCACGCAATGAGATACACTTGTAGCCTCCCCATTGGCTCCTGGGCGGGCTCAAACACCAGGAAGCGTCCGTCGATTGGCAGGAGTCTTTCCTAAAGACGCATTGTCAGGCACTGCTGCTGACGACGAGCGGAGAAGGCTTGGCCTCAACCTTATCCCAGACATCCTCCCTGCGCCGAGGGAGGCACACCGCCTGAGTACTTTCGGTCGGTCCATGTTCCATTTGCGCCCACAAAGCGGTTTCGTTGCTCAGCCTGATGTACGAGGTTAAATCTACCAGAAGCGAGGCAGGCTAAACAATGGACCTTCTCTGAGATCACCAGCGCCACGTTTGCCGCGTACAACAATGCATATGGCGATTTTAGCCGAAGATAACAGTGGCACGAGGGTTTAAATAAACATAATAGAGGTGCTACATTCGGGATTTAAATAATTAACATTTCGCATATCCAACGACACTGAGACGTGAACCCGCCTAGCGGTGGAGTGTCATAACAAAGTTGGGAGAACTGGTCGGTTTGATGCTCGTCCACTTATGCTGAAACAAAACGCACTCCTCTGGGAAAATGCCTTCACCAATGCCTTTACGCCTCGGTGAATCGGAATGGAAAGAGCGGCGGTGAGATTTTGAGGGCGGAAGGGCAAGGTGAGAGGCGCCGCTGCGGCCCGCACGGGCGGAAGCACTCGGCCAGTACCACTGGGCACCTGCGGGTCTGACTCGCGCCCTTCACCCGTAAAAACGTCTTTTTTCGCAAAACTTTCTGAACACCCGTACGTTCAGTAGTGCTTGAATCACAAAATACACATTGCAGCGTCAGGATAATATGTGACACTTTAATGCAAAAAATACTGCAGTGCACAAATTAGCGGGCAGTGGCCAAGGCAAAGGGGGAACCATGAGGGCAAGTATTGCCACAAATGCCTAAAAGAAATGGCGAGATTTTAGGGCAGAAACTCAAGACACCGGTGCCGTGGTAAGTTTTGGCCAAGTCTTGTCATTTCTCGAATTAGTAGGGGAATCCACCAAATTAAGGTGAGTTAATTGTTTTCCAACTGGAAAATGGGAAGGTGCTCAGTGCGACTGTAACATGACACCAGAGCTGGAAGCTGACAAATGGTTGCTTTTTTGTCATTTCGTTTCTCAATACATCACTCCGGGGGTGCAGTACGTGCGATTTGAAAGAGAGAGAGAGAGAGAAACTGTGTTTCTGGCCTGCTCAGTCCCAAAAACGGTAAAGGCGCCTTCTCCCTACATGTGGGTGAGTGAAAGTGAACCAGTCAAGGGCTGTTTAGTCAGAGACCCGTGACAAATCATTGGTTGCCGGTCTGACGTTAGTTAGGCGGGTGCCCCTGCCCCCCATCCACTCTCGGTGTCAAACTTGGCATGGGTCTTTTTTCTGACGGCCTACCCATGTCCACCGAGCACCGACTGGCCTGCGTCCGTCTCTTCAGCCTCCACTCGGGTGTGCTTGGGGATACGCGTCTGCGAAAGACTGACGACAGTTCCATAAAGTTTTGCGCCCCTCAGAGGCAGGAAGAAGTGCACTGCAGCTGTCATGACCTAGTGTCGAGCAGCCGCTTTCGTCGGCGGTGGAGACGAGAACCGCATCCCTCATCGTTGATGTTAAAAAAACAGGTTTGAGGAGTGCTCAATCAACAACAGCGCGGGTTTATAAATTTTTTCAGCAGTGAAAAGCCTCCGCCGCAGACTACTTCCGAACTGGTAAAAATTGTACGGGTCCGCAGGGTCACACGTGGTCAGACCGGCAAATTACGATCAGCTTTTCAATTTTTTTCCTCATCTCTGGGGCCGAGGAGGTAGCCCAGCTATTCCGCTCCATACTGGCAATATTTTATCCTTTTGCATCCTACGTCGTAATCAAAGCGAGATTTGTTCACGATCCCAAACCGGTCAGTAGAAGCTCAATGAGACGAAGATGAGCTTTCCTTTTGTATCACCCGCATTTGCGTGAATACACTCTTCGTCACCCCAAAAAATCGCCCCAACCGCCACAAGGGCAGGACTAGTGGCCGCCTCAAAATGGCCACATGATATGTCAAAATATTACGGTAGGATAACATTGTGAAAATTCCCATCTCTCCTTTGGGCAAGGTGGCAGGTCACACCGTTTTCCCGGTGAGCCTCATGGCTCATTGGGCAGACGTAGCACTGTTTTCCTAGGTGAAAAGTCTTCTTTCGGCTTAAGTATCGCCTTCCTGTGAGTGGACAGGAGTGGGAGGGGAGGGGGGAAGAGGCCACTCCGTCATCGAAGCAGGTCATGTGGAAGCCGCCGGAGTAGAATTCCAATCAACAATAGCAAAAATGGTGATTGCGAAGAGGAGAGGAGGCCTATCTGAAGGAGAGGCGCCATTGCTCGGAATATAGACTGAGGACAATCTGAAGGCCTGAAAGGAGGCGAGGAGAATGAACCAAAAATGGGCCCCAATGCGCGAGGCGTAGAATTGAGGTGATGGGCAGCAATGAAGTTACTTTCGAATCCGGTGACCAACTTGATCGGCCGCAGAACCCCGTAGAGCACGAACGCGGGTTTGGTTGAGTTGGGCAGAAATGTACGCCAGGCAAACTAATGTTAACGAAAGTGCAAGTGGGTTAATTTTGGAGGTGCGACGAGACTCATCAACTCGAAGCTTGTTGCCGTGCAGGGGATTGAAAGTTGAAGCGCCTTACCCTAGCCTTACTCGTAATAACGCAACGAAGAGGTCACTCATGTCTCCTGCCGCGAAGTGCTCCCTAAGTGGGGCAGCTGAATGAAGGGGAGGCAAGTGGGAAGTGGGTTTTCGCGGTTCGTTTGAGAAAACGCCGCGCGGAGCCATGCGCGAGGCATTCGAATGCCGTCCAGACCGAAGTTGAGCATGGCAATTATGTAAAATTGCGTCAAATACGAAGGTGCAGGGCAGAGCGATGGCACCGGTGGCAGCAGCCTCGAGGCAACTTCGCGATTTGCGGAAAAGGCCTTCGAGAGCTGGGCGGTAGGGGGGTCGGTGAAAGGGCGGGAGGGCGGGGTTTTGGTGGGCAAGTGGCGAGTGCAACTCAACCTTCGGAGTGGAGCATTCCGTCAGCAGCTCCAAAAGGCTCACCCGGTCGCCACGACGATGAAGTCGATGATGTTCCAGATGCTTCGCAGATAAGCGCCCTCGTTGAGCACGAACCCGAGGCGGCAATTTTGAGCACGCCTCCACACAGAAGATGCCCAGGAAGTATTTCTCCGTTTGTTCCTAAGATGCGCGGTAGTAACAGTAGGGAGGAGAAAGGGGCGAGAGGAAGGGCGTGAGACCTGGCTGTTGAACTAAACACCAATCTCGTCTCTGCAAACATCTACACGTATGCTCAGGATGTGTCACAAAATAGAGTGAAAAAGACCCCTGAGGGCACACAACAGCGTTAGGGAATGCGTGCGGTCAGCTTACGAGACTTTCACTGAGAGCTGATTTGTCCCGGCAGGATAATGGCGCTCCATCGCGAGGACAACTGCAGTTGGCCGTAATTGTGAGCAAAACCATATACTCAAAGGGTGTGAAGGAGGAAGAAACATGTAGTTAAGGCAAATCCCATTCTAAATTAGCATACATCAAAGAGGAGACGCCGAGCGCCTGTGTCGACTCTTGAGAACAGGCAAGGGGAATGAAACCTGCGTAATTCGAAAGAGACTCCCACGAGGACTCTGAGTTTTTGTAGGAAACACGCCGTGAATGAAACACTGGAATTTCTCGCAAATGAACTGATTAATTTTCGACCACTAACAACTGTGTCGGCACTTCAGGAGTAGTATGGAGGCTCAAAGTAGACAGCCTTAGGAGAAAAACGTGCGAATAGAAGTGGTAGCAAAAGCTGGTCCATTCGAACTGAACCTCAGGTCGGTTGGGCACTTGCTTTTGTCGAACTGATCAACTGTCCCGAAGAGTGGAAAATAACCCGGTCATTTCACGAGCAAAAGCCGTGGAGGGCGACGCACGCCCTCGTGGCTCAATTGACGTGAGCCTAGTGTCCTTGCCACTGAAGGTGGAATGCAACAGGCGTGGCGGGGCGCCGGGTGCCACTGGCCAGCATCACCAGTCGCCGCGACGGGCTGACCGCCTTAGCCGCGCCGCAGGCCCCCAAATGCCTGCTGCTCGCGCGATGCTGCTCGAGTTTACAAGTCTGTGGGAAGACGAGGAAGGGCGGTGTAGGCAAGGATGACTGCTCCCTTTAAACACGATTTTATTTCCTTAGTTTCGGGGAGAATCACTCGTTACCTCGAATATACTTGCCGGGATGCGTGTTAACTACCTCGCCTTTGAATTACCGTGTAACCGCCGGCAAAGCGGAAAAGTAACGGCTACGGAATTTTTCCCTCTGCCTCCTTGCATCTGGGCCATGTGAACCACTTCACGCGTCGGCCGCAGTCGCAGCGATCTTCGGTGAGCATATGAGCTGGCACGAGAGGAAGCCACTTTCAGCCCAAGTAGCGGCGGGATGTGGAAAATTTGGAGAAGGCAGCGGTAGGGGAGAGATGGGCTGAAACGATCACAGCTCTCTTCCACGTAACATGTTCTAAACACGGGATGATGAACAAAAAAGGAAAAATTCTAAAAAACCCCTCGAATTGGGAAAACTTAGCTTAAAAGGATTATCCCAGTCGATTATAATCCGCGCGGACTTCCGGATGACATTCTCTTCAGAAAATATGAAAGCAGTTTATTTTTTCCCGAACTGATTGGGGTTTGAGGATCAGTCTCGGGGTTGAAGGAGGCCTCCGGTCGCTGGAGATGGTAGTTGCGAGCTAAGGCGGAGTTAAGCGACGATTGCGATGTGTTGCAGCCGCGCCACTTCTCATGAATCGCGGAAACAGCGATCCAAACTCCCAACGAGGCGATGGCCCGACTTTTGTGAGCTATCCCGCAACCACTCCTGGCTGCCATGCCGGCCGTCAGCCGAGGGGGCTCCGCGGCGCCGGGCATGTTCTGCCCCCAGATGCGGCCCGAAGTTCTAGTCAAGCGGCCTCGTTCGAACACATCATGTCCCCGCGTAGTCGGCCGAGGTGGTGGCTGCTGGTCGGCAACATGATGAGATGGTGGTGGGTGAAGTACTGTGTTCCGCAGCATATAAAATCACATACACAGGGGCACATCACAGCGTTCGCTTCTCTAGCTCGTCGCTCGCATCTCGCTCTCTCACTCACTCACACACTCACACACACTCACACACTAACCGCATTCACTCTGGCGCGAAATCGTCGCTACACTCGGACGTGAATGCGCGCACGCTCAGGCGTGTGCGTACGACAAACGCATGCGTCCTGCCGTTCAATTCGAGGCGACCGTGCGACGACTGGCTGACAGGGCGCTCACTGGCCAGAAGTTAACCAATCAAGCGCCTCTGCTCCGCAGCGCTCCAGGTCGAACGAGCCTTGGTCGAAGCAGCCTGCGAGGCGCGCGCCGCGCAGGTGCGTGGTGTACGTGCGCACGTAAGGCATGTATATGGCACCACCGCCGGACGCCCTTGTAGCACCGCGCCTCAATTCCCTTCAATGCGTGCATTCCCTCCAGACAGGCGTTGGTGCAGCGAGCCGGTTGCCATCTTTTTACCAGCCACAGGGCCTGATTGCCTCGTGTGCGTGCATAAACAAGGGAAAACATTAAGTTTTTGCCTTTGTCGTCTCCGCGAGTGGCAATTATATGCTGCTCGGGTTTATTTCCGGGGGGGTCTAAAAAACAACATTTCTCAAACTTCTGCCTTGCTCGAGGGGGAGGAGGGGAGGGGAAGCAGGCCACGGCGTTCCCTGATAGCAAGTTACTGTGGCCGGCCGACCTCTTCCGCCCGCAGTCGCCTTAATTGCCTCGGCGGCGTCCTCCTTTGTGTCACGGTATTCGGGAGTGCAGTAGTGTGCCTCCCTAAAGAATGTGTTTTGTCGCCTGATAAAGAAGCTGCATCGATCCTCTCCCGTCGACAGACGAGTTACTCTGCAAATCTGCGGAGGTCACTCCACGCAAGAGGCAAAGCAAGTTCTTAAGCAGTCTAACTCCCTGGGAGCTAGCTCTGGCTGCAGTTAGGTTAACAGCTTTTATATCTGGATCTAAGGTCACGAAACAGCATCCACTGCACGTTTGAGAGTTGAAGATACTTCGTCACACAAAATAATACGTCATTTATGGAGAAGGTGGCCGGGAAATCGCATAACACACGGGAAATCGGCGCCCGGGGTGCGAAGAGAGCAAGAAAGGTAGCTGACACCCAGCTCAGCTTGCGGCACGGAGACGCAGGCGAACCCTCCGCACGACGAGGAATGCTAAACGCATAGCAGGGAAAGGAAAAAAACAGACTTGCAAACGCTGGCCCAAATCAAGCACCCGAGACACTAACCGGGGAGCCGCAGCGCCGCCGAAAAAGCCACAAACGAAGAGAAGGGAGAAGGACCCGCGAACCCGCGGGACGTCGCGCCCGGCGGGAATGGTGACCAGACGGAGAAGAGCCCCCGGGGGGCCGACAACAGACGACCAGCAAAAGCAAGCAGTAGGAGACCGATGGACGCGACATGTGTGAACTAGACGATCAAAACCACAGCCCCCGGGGGGCCGGCAGATCCCCAACCCGGCGGTCGACCCACACCACGGGCCGGTACGGGCAACGCGAGATAATCAACAAGCGTTGAGCACGCGCCAACGCCGAGCAGTAATCCGCACGCCATAACCGCCATCAAGCCCAACAGGAAACCCCACGGTCGTCACGCGCAGCCCACGCCCCCCGCAATGACGCACCAATCCGCAGCTACCGCGCCGGCCACAGTCGGCCGCGACCCGCGCGGGCGGCAGCCCCCTCGGCCACAGCAGCCGAAGGCGAGCGCGGCTACGGAAGGTCCGGTCGCGGCCACACCGGCAAGGCGACACTGACGAGCAAACGCGCCCCGCTGTTTACGATGACGAGGGTGCGGATGGAAGGATGGGTGCGCGGTCCGCAGAATGGGCGCGGCTCGGAGCGTACCCGCACTCCGCGCCGCATCACCAGAAGGGGCCGGACCCAACGGCCCACCAAAAGGGGTGGATGCGACGAAAGAGCAAAAAAAAGTCCGCCTCACACGGGAAAAGCGCCGGCAGCTACCGTCGCAACAGTGAGGTTAAAGTGAAGGCGAGACAGACAAGGCGGGAAAACGAAAGGGGAGAAAGAGTGCCCAAAATAAAAAAAGACAACTAAACCTAGGGGTGCAACCCCGCGCGAAGGCACGGTCAAGATGGCCACCGAGGCCGTGGCGCATTCCGCCGCCGCCGCGCCCTGAGGGAGACGGGACGGCTCACTGCAGAGGACAATAAGAGGTCGTGCCAGCAGAGAGACAGGAAGCCGAAACCAAATCGATCAGGCGAATGAGCGACTACTGCACGGGGG
>QEYB01000768.1:0-10074 GCA_017562135.1 Dipylidium caninum
AAGTGAGGTGACGACTATTTTAGAGATCAAGCAAAGTGAGTATCTGTTGCCTGTGTACAGCTACTTACACTGGCAAGTGCCAGCTATGGGGTCCTGGGTAAGTGGGTCGAATGTGTCTAATCTCCAATAAAATGCAAACTGAAACATAGTCCCCTTATTATTGTCCATGTAATATATTAAAACAGGAATAAGAGAGTGAAACAAGCAGGTTCTTCAAATGCGTCTTTGTTTTTTTGTTAGTGTCTAGTGCGTCAAGATCGTTCCAATATGCACAACATTTAAAGTGTTAAGGAATGTACGTATCTTCGGTTTTGCAATTTTCTTCTATTTTGTCTCACATTCTCTAATTTGTTGCAATCAGTGCTTGACAAACACTTACTTCCGACAATAAAACCATTCTGCTAATCTCGACCAAAAATTAATCGTAGGTGAAAACAAGGTATGATTTTGGGATGCAGATCAATTTTCACCTGGATTGTGAGAGATGTATGTCCGTGTAAGTGGTACGGGATTCGGAAAAATACTGCTATTTATACGTTTTTAGCTAATCTGTCGTCAAATTTGGTCTGGCAGACTTCCAAGTCACCTACGGTTTTGAATTTCAAGATTTATGCGTAATATTTATCACAGTGGGAAGTTACCAACCTCCGCCTATTATTTGCTTCCTTTCTCAAACGATGGTATCACATGGGTGACTGATAAGCGGAAGACCATCAATTGTCTTTGCACTTTAAGTAAGGAACTAACCCCTTATTTTATTATTTATTGCTAGATATAGTAGAATATGAAGTGCGTTTTAGGCGAAATGCAGCTTATAATTGATCAAATTTGCACATTTTAGCCACCAACCATATGTTTAGGTTTTAAGACCTAGTGATTTTTGCACTAGCTCACTTCCAATAATGTCAAGGAATAGTCATCAACACCTACGAATAAATTTATGCATTGTTACGGTCATTATCAGCTTAGTTGTTTGAAGAAACCCTTCTGGATGGGCGAATGCGGTGTGGGTGGCACCTAAGTTAACTTGCGTGGCCCCAGTTTCAGGGTGATTAGCAGGGCTCTGACCTCAGGTGTAGGTTTGGCATTGTATTTTACTTTGCTGAAGCCTGCAGCGGACTCTAAGAGGCTCTGCTCAGATGAATGGTTTTTGCTAGTAAGGAGCCCTCGATTGCCTTTCCACCAAAACCCTAGTACTTTTACTACTCATCTACTTTGCACTCTCCACCTGCCTTGTCTCTCGCCTCCTCTTCCTGCATTCTGTGCTGACAAATTCAAGCCAATATCTTTTTCCCCTTATCCACATTTCTCTCCATTTAATATTGTATCCGTATCACTTCATTTCTTCTCCATTCCAGTCCCTTCTTCATCCTTCCCCTCACTCCCTCTTCTCACTCCAACCGCTTTACTGTTGTAATACTTTGTTTGTTCGAACTGTCGATTTCGGTCACTTGGGTGGCCATATTGTACTAGTCGGTTGGCCGGCCTTTGGGCCGTACCAACAGCCCCCAAGCCCTCTGTTTCCAGAATATATATTCTGCCTAAGTACCATTCCTTCTTTTACCTTAAAGAGAGTCTCGGGACGCTACAACTGTGTCTCACTACAGGCGCGTCACCGTAGCACGTGAGAGACACTATTTTATCTCTGCTAAATGTTGGGTTAAGTGTAATGGGACGCAACTAGCGACTTGCATGTCAATATTGCTTTCTGGAAGCGCTTCACGACTTTGGTCACTTCGTGCGCAACAACGACTGTAAGTCTAAAACATACTTTCTGAACACGCTTATTTGGGGTCATTTTACTTACTAAAATGACTATCAAATGATGTTCTCCTCACTCTTTGTGAAGGTAGGTGATTGCATAATCATGATTTCGAATTCCATTTGTTCCTGACTTAATTGCGCAATCTTTGAAAAAAGGGCCGTCATCCCAATAGTACTGCTTTCTGGTGCAGTGCACTCACGTTTTGACTAAACAAACTAGTCTTTTAGTACACACACGAGCAATATTATTTTTTAGGCTATTTAAATTGCATATTTGGCTAACATTTATCACATTGATGTTCGCAAATCACTCCATTTTTGCTTCTGTCATTCCCAGGTACGTTTGACTTCAACCATTCCTAAATAAAATTCCTGGATCTACTTCGGTTTTGGTTATGAACGATGTTCCACTTCAAGTCAGATTCAGCATACTCTGCACATTTTAAATGAAATATCTGGCAATATATAATAAGTATATATTGATCAATCAAGGCCCACAATAAATGATGGAACAACTACGTATCTGCGCAACAGGTGGCAAGAATGAGTCTAGCGATAATTCTCAGAAAGACATCTTTTTTGAACCAGCACTATGTTGCAGCAGTGAACAATACTGAGCACTACAAATCTTCATTGTCGACGCGAACGGAGAAACACTACGACTGCAACTCTCGCTGAGCAGTTTGTATTCGTGAATGCGTAATCTGGATTGCAATGCAATCGAAATGAACATTCTGTCACTTTGTGGGAACCCAAAGAAGCAATCATTCAAGCGCAAATGCTTTTTTCGACCTAGTCGCCATTACTTCTCATAAATGCGCAAAATGCGTCAACGTCTAATGTAAAAAAACTCTAAAAGCAAAACCCCTTGAGCAGTACCAAAAGGAATCTGCTGTCTTGATTTGATTTGCTACTATACTAAGGCGGAACTGACCTGTTTTGGTAAGTATAGGAATAATAGTGAAGAAGGCACCCAATCCCTTCTCTCTGTCGAAGTTTCTAGCACATGTTCTGTTTTGCTTCAAAAAATTTCATTGTAGAGGGAGGTTGTTTGAGATGGGATAAGATGCTATGCTTATTTCCCATCATATTAAACATGTCTAGTCTCAGAACGAACACTCCATTTGAGTGCTAGCATTTGGTGGGAATCAAATTACGTTGATTATGTCGTTAAAGCTGATGCCAAATGACAAGTTTGCTCAACACATCAACATACTTGCTGCCAATCTGCCTTATTGCAACTGCTTGTCATGAACCACAACCAAGTCAGGAGTTCCCTCGACAAAAGGACCAGCAAGCTCCGTCTGCACGAAAATGCGCATCTAAAATCTATTTCCTAGACATCCAAATAGGAGGATAGGGCTGCTCTGAGTCATTGAGAAATAGCTGAGCTAAATAGCTCGCAAGTTGATTGCACCTACCAAAATCATTATGTATTACTAGGAAGGCCCATTTACATGCTTACATGTTTGGCTCGCTAGCATGGCTACGTGGTTAAACATGGTCTCTACACGCCTTATTTGACTCACTTAAAATGTCGCTTATTCATCTCATAACGATATATTTCCATATCGGAGCAACAAATCACCCTATTGACATATGTGCTTTCCTCTCCGACCTGCTTTGTCCCAGCTCACTTTGATGTCGTTTTGTAATATCAGGGCTCCGCAAAAATCACGAGAAAGACATTGAACCTGGTTTGAATCCCGTAGGCAGATGGAAAATTTTATTCATAACCGCATAGCATTTTTTTAAATTCGCTTTTTAATCCGGCAGATCGTTATGTTCTTGAGCTTCGACCCTCTTTAAAGGAGAAACAGGCTAATTAGCAATTAAGACCATGGAGATGACGTGCCTTAGGTAGCAATAGGTCTAGCCCTACCTATTGGAATCTGTTCTGTAAGTGACTAGTGGCACTGATATTAAGAGAAAACAACAACGGCACTTAATAGTCATTATCACAGTGCTGAGCGGGACGCTGAGGTATTGACTCTTTTTACGAAAGGTTTATAGCGTCCGAAGATGTGATGTCTTCCATCGATTACCTGGATAATCAGATGATTGCTTAGTGATTGACAAGTTCAGAATCCGTGAATAGCAATTATAAGCAGGCACATCCTTTAAAAGTCAAAAGCCATCAAGAATTCAACACTAACCTCATATCGGTACACGTATAGCAGACAAACACTGCTCGCCCTGACGTGAAGTGCAGTGCATCTGTTGCTGGAGGATAGGGGCCACCGTTTACATCAGAAGGTACTTGGAGAACGCATATAGGCAGGCCTTTATGCTCTAGATAGTCTGCAAGATGGCGTTTAACGATCCATTAAAAGTAAGTGATCGGTGGTAACTCAAAGAGCAGCCAAAAGCAAATTTTAATTACCTCTACCCTCCACCCAGTAGTGGTTCAGAGAAACCAAAAACAGAACACTTATCTATTTTCCAAGCTTTATTGCTCAACACAAACTTTGCATGAATCATGCCAAGCTGCAGGACATTCTTTTAGCAGCCGCCTTCAAACCAGCAAATATTGCTTTTTGAATAGCGGCTCCACTGAGTCCAGGAATACCACTCATCGCACTCACGTCAGCTTTGAATGACTTCTCGTCAGTGACACGAATAACTGCTCCCTCCTGCAGCTCCACCACAATGTCCATTTTCACTTGGTTTATGAAGTGGTCATTGAGCAGTTTTTCTACCGCTCTGCAACACAAGGTGTCGAAGACGTTAAAACTGGTCAATTTAAATAGACATTTGCCCGCAATGTTGAATGTGTCATAATCAAGGAAAGAATATTTAAATGCAAAAGGAAAATGCTGCCCTTACGTGGTTGGCGGACCTATATGACTTGCGCAGGCAAAATTCAGATGACGCTTAATGACAGAACACTCAAATTTGTTGGAGAAGTTCATCGAGACGCTGCACCGAGATTGCCAAGCTGTCTTGCTACACTCTCCTCGCACTTTCAGTCCCAAACCACTCGGTGTAAAGACCATGCTCGTGCACGCTTTTTTCATTAGAACGTTCACGATTTGCGGCATTTTCTTGGTTACGTCAGCCACTTCCAGACATTTGCCTTCTAGAATAAAGTACAACTTGCCATGAAACGTTTGTGCAGAATTAAGAGCGCGCATGTGATATGGCATAACCTGTTGAGGTGTTGGCTAGGGAAACCTTAATGTGAACCTCATCAGCCTTGCACACACATACGGTGGTCACACTGACAAAAAACCAAAGTAGACTAGCCTTTATGCAGTCCATATGGAGAAATGAAATGCGACAGCTCGAATGGAGACCTATTTAAGTTGGCAAATGCACTCCATTAACCCAATCGCTACCCACGCAACCTGATGTGTAACAGGTTTTCATTGAAAAGAGAATTAAACACAGTTGTTAACTTTTCGGAGTTTCATTTACAATGCAACCATGCCTTCTTCTCAAAGGTACATAAACTGGCTTCCAACTCGACCCATTTGCTACGTCAGATTTCGGAAGGAAAATGGGGTTCAATTATTTGCGCCTCAACATAAAATATAAGAGGAAAGTCCCTTTACCCCCTTGAATACATTTACATGTTTAAATGCTTAAATGCTTCTAGGAATCGGACAGGAGCTAGTCCTATGCTGATTAACATCCAGTAGGTTACTGCGGAGTCTGCGTTCAATTCCTACTCCTCATTTACTGACGCAGGTATTAAACCGAAGCAGGCCAGTACGAGCACCTTCCATATGGTTCCGTCAAAATTCAAAGTCTTCTTCAAATACGTCAGGTAGCTGAACTTTATAAAGAAGGCGAATACCTTGCATGTCCCAAAGGAAGTTTTTCCAATCCGGTCAGAGAAAAATTTGACGGATTTGATTGAAATGACCTGATGCGTGCTGACCGTCCCGAAACACCAGTCCGCGCCCTAATCAGTGTTTACGTCAAGATCAGGAACTTTTAAAGCACGATTAACAAGCAAGGTCAGTGGTGACTAGCACACACCGACACTAGAGTACAGCAAACCTGCATAGGCACACTCTATGTTGTTTGCGCTTGCACTGACCCGTGATCCAGCAGTTATTTTCCGAAAACAGTTTAGCCTCCTCTTTGCTATAGGGTAAGTGCGTGCATCTGGAAATGTAGAGCAATAATTATGCATCAAGTGCCACATGCTTATTGGGACGCGAATTTTAACGACGTGGCTAGACATAGGGTTAGTGGTGCTTGTTAAGCCATTAAAACTTTGCATTGAAGTCTTCAAATGCTCGATTTCTTGACGAATACGTCAGCTACTACTATTTTGTCAGCAGATAACCCCTCTTTTAAAGCATTCCGTTGAGTACAGGCTGTACAAAGCTGCAAATTTAAAAAGGCTTACTAATTTAACGTGCCTAATGATGTAAATCAGGCAAGATGCTTGGCTCAAAACACAAAGGCATACTTAAGGATTAGTTCAGGCCCCCTTTGCATTCCCGGAGGCAAATAAATTTCCAGGGTGCTTTGCTGCAAATGGCAGACATTTGCTGTACCCTCTGGACCCGCTCATTAATGCATGGTCTTCTTCCCAGCATTAATTATAATGGCGGGCGTCTGCATAGACGCGTGTTGAACTGTACTATTGTTTGCCTTCGAGAGAAATATGCAGACAACTTTCTGCTGCTGCACTCTGGTGCTGTTCATTAACTGGGGTTTTTAGCCTCATTGTTTGTAACACTTTGCCTACAGCGCACTAATGTTTGTCAGACCTCGAACCTCTTAAATATTCCTTCCAGTTTAGTACTCTTAGGAAACTTCTCTCTTGAAATTGAATATGCTAGCAGAGGGTCGTATAATTGTGGGTAACTTAAATGCCTTCACTTTCTACGTTTTATTCTCATACCTCCTATTGTCATCTTTCAAAAGAGTCCCGAGTCCAAAATCCAGCGCTTGATTCTGTGGACAGGGTTCCTTACTTTTCTTTCGTGTTGTCGCTGAAGGCATGAAAGTGCTGCCACCTTAGAAGCAATAACATTTTGCTATATTCTTCCAATGAATTAAGTCAGTCAAGAACAGTATCGCTTATTCCTGTCATGGAGCTGCAAAACGCGAGTCCGCTTTTAGGGCATACGCAAAATATCACTAAGTAGGCCATCAAAGCATCGGACAATCCGACAATCCCTAATTGACCCTTGTATGATTCTACAATTCATCGCACCGACTATAGAGCCACTGACTGCACCCCACATCTTGTAGAGATTGCCTCTAATCTGTGTTTCACAATAACGAGTAAGAATGTGCGTTTTCCATCCTCAATCGCTTGCTCCGTTTTGGCTATAAATCTGCTCCTTTCTGTCTGTTTGCCCAGGTTTGTGTGCGATTTAAATGGTGTCTCACAAATTTAGGTGGGAGCATGTGCGTGTATGCTTGTGTGCATGTGGGTGCGTAGGCATATTCGTCTCACCCTGTCCCTTTACTCTGCCCTTCTAGCCAACTAAATTGACAGTTTCGTCCTAAACGATGCAAGATCTCCTTTAATCGTTCGCTGGACGACTGGTTGATTGCCTAATTACTTTAAATTCCACACTTAGCCAACTCTCCATTACTTATCCACCAACTCACCTTGCTACATTTGGTCGTCCTTTCCTCTTTCCTGTGGACACCGCGGTTAAAACCGAAAAAAAGTTGCACACCAGTTTTTCTCTTGTGTTGGTCTCACCTCATGTTGCCTGTGTGCGTGCAAAATAGAGGGTTCTTTAATCAGGGCGATTTATTGTAAGTAAAAAACAAAGTACTAGATGGCAGACTGTGGAAGTTGCAGTTGAAGAGATGCAGTGTCTTCCACCTCCTCTTTGGCACCTTAAGTTAAGCAGCAATGTCAAAACGGACAAACAATATAAAGGTCACCGAAATCACCTTGTGAATGAAGCAATCGGCAACCTGGGTAATCATACACTGTAAAACTGAAGAACTAATCCTTTTCTCCCAGTGATTACTATTTAACTGAGGAAGGGACGTTTCTGGTTCATATACTCATTCCTATGCTTGCGGGAATTGGTGCTATGCACTACAAAAGACAACAGCGCTGCCTACACTTCTTTGATGGAAACAAAAGAGACAAAGGAATGATCGAGATAGAGGTGAAGGGACGAGAGACTGTGGATTTGGAATGAAGTAGTGTGCATAAAGCGAAAAGGGGATTAAAAATGGATAACTTAAGGTGACTCTGCACAGTGCTACGAAGCAGCAGTCCTTAGTTCTGCCTCTCCTTCTCCTACCTATTTGAAGATTAAATCACTTACACACTCATCTTGCTATGTGACTGCGTAAAATATAAGGAACTTTATTTAATTAGATGCATTTGAAGTTTTTAATGGCATACCCAAAGAGGTCTATGCACCAGATGTGATAAAACTGATAAGATGCACGTAAATGAAGTAAGAGAGGAGTAGAAGACATCACAGGGAAAGGAGAGGAGAAAATGGAGGAGGAGTAGGAAATGGTAGCACAACTTACCCTGATTTCTACGATACCCATCTACTCTGGCTCTCTGACGTCCCTGATCGGCCGGCGGGAATTAGGAGCGACAAGAGGGGGAGAAGGTAGCTACGGAAATGGAATTTGAGGAGGGCACAAAATGTGAGGAGGAAACGAGGCGAGAAGGGGACACTGACAAATTACTGAATGGTAGGAACTGTAGCATGAATTAGGGTAAATAATGGAAGATGGTCTAACGCGCAGAACAGCATTTCTGCCAGCTGGTTGTGAAATTGACATTTTTAGCCGCGACACATGAAAATAGATTATTAGCACGTGTCACATGGCGACTCTCAGTGCTTTCCAGTGTGAACTTTGACATCACTTACCTTTGTGTCTTTTACATTTGCGAATTTTGTGCATCAGAGTGCATGCAAAGGAGGCGAGAGAGAATGAGGAAAATCACTGGTACTGATATGCTTTGACTTGAATGCGCTGCCTTGTCTTGACTGCCTCTCCTCAGCTTTTTACCTCTTATGTTTCCTTTTGGAAAGACATCTTTCTAGCATTTAGGGGCAGTAGTAGCAATGCGACTTGCTCCTAGTGACTGCTATGGCAATAGCGGAGTTGCTTTCCTGCTAATTATTCCTAATCACATGCCTGTGCCAGTTGCTGCCTTTCACCTGGAAGGACAATGGTAAGGATTTTAACTGCCCGGTAGAGAAAAGGCAATTTGATTGTTCATGTGTTAGGGACAAAATAATGGCTGAGTGTGAAGCAAAGACAAGGTATTTACGAAAGTAAATTCGCAGAATTTTTTAGAAAACTGTAAGGATGGTGGAAGAATGAGACGCTTACAGTGGTGGCACTGGAGTGCAACCTGAGAGGGAATTTGGAGACATGACCATTGCATCTCACTTCCCGATCTAAAGGGGCCAATGGTGCCTACGTGTTTATGATGAACTCTAATGCCTGAAGGGCAAAATTAAGAGCATCATCGACATCTAAGTCTTTCCTATGAATTCTGAGAGGCAAATGAGGCATTACTAGATTGAAGAAATGCTGAAAGATCAATGAGGCTTGCATTCTATAGTAGGTGGCCGAGTCTGGTCTGGCCTAGCCATGCCCTATCCAACCCAGCTCAGTTCTGCTCAGCTTACTAGAATGCGACTAGAATGGGTAAGGGATTATGAGCATATAGTTTGTATCCCGTAAGTCTGGTACTTATTTCGTACCTTCAAAATGGATTATGATAATGCATAAAGATGATCAAAGCATGGGTGTGGTAAAGGAACAAACGACTCACTCCTAAATATAACCACGAACCTTGCACATGCAGGTTGTCGGAGGGTGGTTCCGTTTCCTCGCCTCCGAAAATGCTTGCTTCTAACTGGAGAGGAGGGTGGGGGTGGCTCGACCTCTCCAGCGCAAGCGAAGAAAAATAATTGTTCAGCTAAAAAGGATAAAAGGTTGGGATAATATGGACGGAGGGGAAGGAGTGAAAGTAATGTGACACTAGTGACTGAAATTATTGCGAAACATAAGCTTAAAGGTTGCTAACGGTTGCGTAGCCATGAATCACTACCAGCTCGAGCGTCTGCAGCAGTTGCTAGACATTAAGCATTGTAAACCGTCTACTGAAATTAGACTGAGATTCTACTGGAACAGGTAGCACTCCAGGTAGCCACGAAAAACCACCGATTTATCAGAAAACAGACATAGGGACAGAAGTCCTGCAGCTGTGCGAAAGATGGATAGGGACCCGTGCCGTTATAATAGCGATAAAATTAGATGCTTACACAGAGATGCTCAAGCAAAAGCTTGCTTTTACTTCATTAAATAGAGTCGTCCTTTTTTAAAGCAAACTAAGTCATT
>QEYB01000771.1:0-17686 GCA_017562135.1 Dipylidium caninum
CAGAGAGAGATTAACAGGAATTACCATAGGGCAAGGAACAAGTCTGCCTTAGTCGTCTCACAATGTGCCATCAGTTAGTGTGAAAACTAACACTGTCTCAGCGAGTTAAACCAGTACGTTCCCTATTAGTGGTGAACAATCCAACGCTTTGGTGAATTCTGTTCACAATGATAGGAAAGGAGCCGACATCGAAGGATCAAAAGCGACGTCGCTATGAACGCTTGGCGCAAAGCCAGTTTTATCCTGTGGTAACTTTTCTGAGCACTCTTGATTCAAACTCGGAAATATCGCATTATCAAAAGGATCGTAGGCGCGCTTTACGGTCTGTATTCCGTACTGAAATCAAATAAAGTGAGTTTTGGCCCTTATACTCTACGCAGGTTTCTGTTCGGCTGAGCTCACCTTGGGACACACTTGCGTTACTTTGACAGAATGTACGCCGCCAGTCAATCTCCCCGCTGACAGATGTCTTCAGATCGGGTGCACGTCGCAACAACCAACTGACTGATAACACGCAGTCCGCGCGATATACCCACCAGGCTCGCACTACTCAATCAATGCATCACGGGACAATCAATAGACGCACAATGGAAAAATTAGGCGAGCCGTGGGGGTCAGCACCACTGCGGGGCAAATTAGCTGCAAACGGGGATTGATTGTCGAGCAGGGGATACGCGCTCCCACGCACCGACATGTTGCTTAATGCCAATTATACTCATTCATTCATTTTGATTTGATTTCACTCAACCAATGATCAAAACCCCTTCACTGAATAAGTAAGAAACAATGAATGGTAGTGGTTTTCACCTTCATCCGAATCGCGCAGCAGGGAGGCGAGGTATAGAGTCTCCACTTACTGCTAAAACCCGCCAATGTCTCTTCACAAGTGCGGACTGAGTCAACTCAACAGGGTCTTCTTTCCCCGTGATTCTGCAAGCCCTTGCCCTTGGCTGTGGTTTCGCTAGATAGTAGATGGGACAGTAGGAATTCGGTTAACATTCATGCGCGTCATAATTAGATGAGAGGCATTTGGCTATTAAGAGAGTCATAAGTTATCGGCCGTTTACCCGCGCTTGGTTGAATTTCTTTCACTGCTTTGACATTCAGAGCACTGGGCAGAATCGAATTGGCGTCTAACCGTATCAGCAGACAGTCGCAATGCTTTTGTTTTAATTAGACAGTCGGATTCCAGGTCGTGCCGTTCTGAGCTAGATGTTGCGTCAAAAAATGGCCCCCGACAGTAGTGACGGAGCGATGCACCACGCGAAGGACCCTCGATCATGAGACAAGCTCAAACAGGCGTCACGCAACCTGACGCCACTTAACGGGGGCACATGCAGCTTGAGTCCGCCCAAGGGCCAATTTTTGCCACGCCTCCAACCACCAGGTCGGCCATCCCTTCAGCATACGCAAGGGCAGGCAAGAAGGCACAAGACACTATAGGCGCACCACGATGCCGAAACGCCAACCACCGGCCAGCTGCGAGCTGAAGCGAGCACATCTTTTACCCAGCCTGCTTGACTCAGCCTCAGAGCAATCCTTTCCGAGGTTACGGAATCAAATATGCGACTTGCCTTCTACATTATTCCAGTGCAGAGGCTCTTCACTCGGAGACCTGATGGCGGATATGGGTAAGGCTGCACAAAATAATTACGGGCCTTCCTCTGGATTTCACGGGTCGGACAAGAGCATCCGACACCACAAGAGGGGTGGTGCTTACGGGGCGAGATCCCTTATTCTCGGACAAACCCGATTCAGGATGTGACCGTCATTACAAGAAAAGAAAACTCTTGTCCGGACTCTTGCGACGTCTCCGATTTTGTTTGCGTTGCGCGCCTGATGGAGCTCGACACTCCCGAGAGGCGACCATTCACACGTGGTATTAGAGCATTGCGAAATATCGGCCACCGAGCGAGGGGAAAGACGAGCACCACCCATCTGCCGTGGGCAGGGTCGGGGGAAAAAAATATTAACCGATTCCCTTTGCTCCGAGGGGCTGCAAGCGTACATGCACAAACAGACACACACGCACGACACACAGAAGGAGGGCACCACGATCGTACGGAAGTACGGATGCTTAGGACCGCTGACCATGGAACAATTGCTGTTCATGGAACCTTCTCCACCTGGCCTCAAGGCTCTCACTTGAATATTTGGCTAACTACACAAGATTGCAACCCGTGGCGGCTTCACCAAGGCCCAGCCGAGGCTTCTAGCATCACCACGGCGACCCTCCTACTGCATCGACTCCATGCTGACTGGCCAGACACCAGCGCAACGTGAACGCGCACAGTTGGCCATCGCCAGCTTGCGAGACGGCCCGGTATAGGCGACGCTCTAGCGCCATCCATTTTCAGGCTTGGTCAATTGAGGTGAGTCGTTAAAACAACACTCCTTAGCGGATGCCGAATTCCTGGCCACGTCCTGTGGTCTGTATTAACACACTTTTGTGGTGTCTCATGAGCGTCAGTGTTAGGGCACCTTAACCGGGCGTTTGGTTTCCCACAGCGACAGTTCTGCTTCCAAAAATGGCCCACCTTGGCATTCGCACATTCAGACGCCGATCCTGTAGGCCTGACCCTGCGGGCAGAACATAGCGGGGGCGGAGTCGAGCCTCTCACCCATTTAAAGTTTGAGAATAGGTTGAGCTTCGTCGAACCCAGCACTCTAATCATTCGCTTTAAACCGGATAAAACTGATTATGCAATGAATGAGTATCTGAGGGAAACTTCGGAGGGAACCAGCTACTGAGATGGTTCGTTGTTTTCGCCCTATACTCCGTTTTGGATCGATGATTTTGGGCACGGGGGGGGGTCCAGAATCGCTACGGGTTCCACCAGAGTTTCTCTGCTTCACCTAAAGCGCAAGCATAGTTCACCATCTTTCGGGTCCTCAAAACATTAATGCTCAGTGCGCCCGGTGACGCAACGACCGGCGGTAGATCGAACACATTTTGTGGCACGCACACATACATCGCACACACGTCCGAAAGCTTACAAAGTTCGATGACACACCATGGGACGGGCCGGTGATGCGCCGCCCGGCCTCGGACTGTGCACACAGGCAAGCGGAAAGAGCGCTTACACGGGATCTCACAGTCGCTCCACATCCGCGTCTCACGCCCAGAATGAGAGGGGAAGAACAGAGGACACAGCGCGAAGCCTCACTTTCACTACGCCTCGGGGTTTCTGTAGGAGCCTTTTGACTCGCATTTTACATGTTAACTCCTTGGTCGTGGTTTCAAGACGGGTCGGGTAGCTGTCTACGCACAAAGCGCCACTGACTGTCCACCTCTCGGCACGGCATGCGCTGAAAAGCAGACGGGCGAACATTCCTATAGCGTGCGAACCGCCGCCGGGTTCGTCTTGACGGACGACAAGGGACCAGGCCAACAGCAGAAATGAGGCCCGATGCAATTAATCCTCTCAGACCGTGATACGCGCGCGCCGGTGCGCAATCATCACTCGGACACTGACGAGTGATACGAGGAGACGAATGGGGCGGACAAGACCTGATGCTTTTGCACAGTCCATAATACACTTGTGCCGCCGAGGAGTCGACGGCTCCCTCCCACAGGGGGGAAGAATCACGGCAGAGGCGCTGCCTTACCCACCGTTGACGTGAGTGCACGATCACACGCGACAGCACAGAGCACCGCGGGCCGTTAATCACTCGCCCGCGGTTCGTGACCCACTTAGCCCGTTGACCTACGACCAACGTAACGGCCATAAGTAGGCACGAACATCGACCCACGGAAGACTGAACACCACGGTCGTGGCGTACACCGCGGAGAAGTGCACCAGCCGAGTGCCCTCACTGAGTAGTATGCACGGAACCACCCGCACGCTAGCATTAAGATGCGTGTCAACCTCTCCAAGGGGGGTATCCACACCCAGCCCCGCTCCAACCAAAGAGGACTACTTGCATCTACATCGGCAACTCCCAAACTGGTTAGCTGAATCCTCCGGGCGGCGGCTTGACGCACCGTTTACCTGCTACGGTTTCACGTACTTCTTTACTCTCTTCTTCAGAGGTGCTCTTTCAACTTCCTTCACGGTACTTGTTCGCTATCGGATCGTGTAGTATTAGCTTGAATGGAGTCTACAACCATTTTGGATGCAATCAAACAACCGGACTCCTAAACCCGGTCGGGCCCCTGTGAACCGCTCACTGTCTGGACCCCACCCGTCGGGCCTCTCACCTCTTTGGGGCCAAATCAGTCACAACCATACTACTGCCGGGACTTCGGTGGAGCGGCGGGCCCCGCTAGCCCCGACCTCACACACGCAATTGCTAACAGCGAAACCGCCGCAGGCTTCGGTGCTGGCTCTCCCTTTTCACTGCCGTTACTCAGGGAATCAATTGTTAATTTCTTTTTCCTCCCTTATTTATCATGCTTAAGTTTCAGCGGTAATTCACGTCCTGATCGAGTCAGACAGCGTAACCACAGCCGTAAGCATAGCATAGCATAGCATAGACAGACACCTTTGAAGGGCATCAAAGGCATCAGACGGGCCGACAGGCCCCACAGTGTATGCAGGGCCTATCCGACACCTACCACCTGCGACCGTAGGCCACAAGACATGCTCAAAGGTGGCACCGCCGAACCAACAGCTTGACGCGAAGTGCTATTAATGGCCCGGCAACAACGCCACGATTTGGCAGTGGACGACCGTCAATGTGCATAGAGTGGCAGATTTGAGGGAGGCGTACGGCGACTTGTGAGGCGAAAATGCACCACATGCAAACTCATCTTCCACTCATCCAGGCTGCTTCGACCCATCTCATGCAGAATGGGTCTGCAGGATGCGCAAATCGCGAGTAATTTTTCCCCATGCGATTTGGCAGTGGAGACGTCAATGTGCAGGTGGCAGAGTGCAGATTGAGACCGCAACGCCGACTTGTGTAGACGAATGCACACATGCAAACCATCTTCCACTCATCTAGGCAGAATGGATGCAAGATTGCGCCCATATTTTCCATATTAGCGGCGGCACACTCAATGGTGCAGACGATTGAGGAGCGCATACGCCGATTTGAGGCGAAATGGCACACATGCAACTCATCTTCCACTCATCAGCTACGTTTCGACCTCATCTCATGCAGAATGGGGATGCAAGATGCGCAAAATCGCGAGTCTCCAATTTTGGCAGTCGTCAATGGCGATAGAGTGGCAGATTGAGGACCGCATACCCGACTTGTGAAGGCGAAATGATGCAACTCATCTTCCACTCATTCAGGCTATTCGATCCATCTCATGCAGAATGGGATGCAAGATGCGCAAATGTATTTTCGCCCATGCGATTGGCAGTGGACACGTTGTGCATAGAGTGGCATTGAGGACCGCATAACGCCGACTTTGGCACACATGCAACTCATCTTCCACTCATTCAGGCTACGTCGACCACATGCAAATGGGATGCAAATGCAAATGTATTTTCGCCCATTGCGATTTGGCAGTGGACGACGTCAATGTGCGATAGATGCAGATTGAGACCGCATACGCCGACTTGTGAGGCGAAATGGCACACATAGCAACTCATCTTCACTCACAGGCTACGTTCGACCCATCTGCAGAATTGCGCAAATCGCGAGTATTTTCGCCCATGCGATTTGGCAGTGGACGACGTCAATGTGCGACAGAGTGGCGGATTGAGACGCATACGCCGACTTGTGAGGCGAAATGGCACACATGCAACTCATCTTCCACTCATTCAGGCTACGTTATCTCATGCAGAATTGCGCAAATCGCGAGTATTTTCGCCCATGCGATTTGGCAGTGGACGACGTCAATGTGCGATAGAGTGGCAGATGAGGACCGCATACGCCGACTTGTGAGGCGAATGGCACACATTGCAACTCATCTTCCACTCATTCAGGCTACGTTCGACCATCTCATGCAGAATGGGATGCAAATGCGCAAATCGCATTTTCGCCCAATTTGGCAGTGGACGACGTCAATGTGCGATAGAGTGGGAATTGAGGACCGCATACGCCGACTTGTGAGGCGAAATGGGCATTCACATCGCAACTCATCTTCCACTCATTCAGGCTACGTTCGACCCATCTCATGCAGAATGGGATGCAAGATGCGCAAATCGCGAGTATTTTCGCCCATGCGATTTGGCAGTGGACGACGTCAATGTGCGACAGAGTGGCAGATTGAGGACCGCATACGCCGACTTGTGAGGCGAAATGGCACACATGCAACTCATCTTCCACTCATTCAGGCTACGTTCGACCCATCTCATGCAGAATGGGATGCAAGATGCGCAAATCGCGAGTATTTTCGCCCATGCGATTTGGCAGTGGACGACGTCAATGTGCGATAGAGTGGCAGATTGAGGACCGCATACGCCGACTTGTGAGGCGAAATGGCACACATGCAACTCATCTCCACTCATTCAGGCTACGTTCGACCCATCTCATGCAGAATGGGATGCAAGATGCGCAAATCGCGAGTATTTTTCGCCCATGCGATTTGGCAGTGGACGACGTCAATGTGCGATAGAGTGGCAGATTGAGGACCGCATACGCCGACTTGTGAGGCGAAATGGCACACATGCAACTCATCTTCCACTCATTCAGGCTACGTTCGACCCATCTCATGCAGAATGGGATGCAAGATGCGCAAATCGCGAGTATTTTCGCCCATGCGATTTGGCAGTGGACGACGTCAATGTGCGATAGAGTGGCAGATTGAGGACCGCATACGCCGACTTGTGAGGCGAAATGGCACACATGCAACTCATCTTCCACTCATTCAGGCTACGTTCGACCCATCTCATGCAGAATGGGATGCAAGATGCGCAAATCGCGAGTATTTTTCGCCCATGCGATTTGGCAGTGGACGACGTCAATGTGCGATAGAGTGGCAGATTGAGGACCGCATACGCCGACTTGTGAGGCGAAATGGCACACATGCAACTCATCTTCCACTCATTCAGGCTACGTTTCGACCCATCTCATGCAGAATGGGATGCAAGATGCGCAAATCGCGAGTATTTTCGCCCATGCGATTTTGGCAGTGGACGACGTCAATGTGCGATAGAGTGGCAGATTGAGGACCGCATACGCCGACTTGTGAGGCGAAATGGCACACATGCAACTCATCTTCCACTCATTCAGGCTACGTTCGACCATCTCATGCAGAATGGATGCAAGATGCGCAAATCGCGAGTATTTTCGCCCATGCGATTTGGCAGTGGACGACGTCAATGTGCGATAGAGTGGCAGATTGAGGACCGCATACGCCGACTTGTGAGGCGAAATGGCACACATGCAACTCATCTTCCACTCATTCAGGCTACGTTCGACCCATCTCATGCAGAATGGGATGCAAGATGCGCAAATCGCGAGTATTTTCGCCCATGCGATTTGGCAGTGGACGACGTCAATGTGCGATAGAGTGGCAGATTGAGGACCGCATACGCCGACTTGTGAGGCGAAATGGCACACATGCAACTCATCTTCCACTCATTCAGGCTACGTTCGACCCATCTCATGCAGAATGGGATGCAAGATGCGCAAATCGCGAGTATTTTCGCCCATGCGATTTGGCAGTGGACGACGTCAATGTGCGATAGAGTGGCAGATTGAGGACCGCATACGCCGACTTGTGAGGCGAAATGGCACACATGCAACTCATCTTCCACTCATTCAGGCTACGTTCGACCCATCTCATGCAGAATGGGATGCAAGATGCGCAAATCGCGAGTATTTTCGCCCATGCGATTTGGCAGTGGACGACGTCAATGTGCGATAGAGTGGCAGATTTGAGGACCGCATACGCCGACTTGTGAGGCGAAATGGCACACATGCAACTCATCTTCCACTCATTCAGGCTACGTTCGACCCATCTCATGCAGAATGGATGCAAGATGCGCAAATCGCGAGTATTTTCGCCCATGCGATTTGGCAGTGGACGACGTCAATGTGCGATAGAGTGGCAGATTGAGGACCGCATACGCCGACTTGTGAGGCGAAATGGCACACATGCAACTCATCTTCCACTCATTCAGGCTACGTTCGACCCATCTCATGCAGAATGGGATGCAAGATGCGCAAATCGCGAGTATTTTCGCCCATGCGATTTGGCAGTGGACGACGTCAATGTGCGATAGAGTGGCAGATTGAGGACCGCATACGCCGACTTGTGAGGCGAAATGGCACACATGCAACTCATCTTCCACTCATTCAGGCTACGTTCGACCCATCTCATGCAGAATGGGATGCAAGATGCGCAAATCGCGAGTATTTTCGCCCATGCGATTTGGCAGTGGACGACGTCAATGTGCGATAGAGTGGCAGATTGAGGACCGCATACGCCGACTTGTGAGGCGAAATGGCACACATGCAACTCATCTTCCACTCATTCAGGCTACGTTCGACCCATCTCATGCAGAATGGGATGCAAGATGCGCAAATCGCGAGTATTTTCGCCCATGCGATTTGGCAGTGGACGACGTCAATGTGCGATAGAGTGGCAGATTGAGGACCGCATACGCCGACTTGTGAGGCGAAATGGCACACATGCAACTCATCTTCCACTCATTCAGGCTACGTTCGACCCATCTCATGCAGAATGGGATGCAAGATGCGCAAATCGCGAGTATTTTCGCCCATGCGATTTGGCAGTGGACGACGTCAATGTGCGATAGAGTGGCAGATTGAGGACCGCATACGCCGACTTGTGAGGCGAAATGGCACACATGCAACTCATCTTCCACTCATTCAGGCTACGTTCGACCCATCTCATGCAGAATGGGATGCAAGATGCGCAAATCGCGAGTATTTTCGCCCATGCGATTTGGCAGTGGACGACGTCAATGTGCGATAGAGTGGCAGATTGAGGACCGCATACGCCGACTTGTGAGGCGAAATGGCACACATGCAACTCATCTTCCACTCATTCAGGCTACGTTCGACCCATCTCATGCAGAATGGGATGCAAGATGCGCAAATCGCGAGTATTTTCGCCCATGCGATTTGGCAGTGGACGACGTCAATGTGCGATAGAGTGGCAGATTGAGGACCGCATACGCCGACTTGTGAGGCGAAATGGCACACATGCAACTCATCTTCCACTCATTTCAGGCTACGTTCGACCCATCTCATGCAGAATGGGATGCAAGATGCGCAAATCGCGAGTATTTTCGCCCATGCGATTTGGCAGTGGACGACGTCAATGTGCGATAGAGTGGCAGATTGAGGACCGCATACGCCGACTTGTGAGGCGAAATGGCACACATGCAACTCATCTTCCACTCATTCAGGCTACGTTCGACCCATCTCATGCAGAATGGGATGCAAGATGCGCAAATCGCGAGTATTTTCGCCCATGCGATTTGGCAGTGGACGACGTCAATGTGCGATAGAGTGGCAGATTGAGGACCGCATACGCCGACTTGTGAGGCGAAATGGCACACATGCAACTCATCTTCCACTCATTCAGGCTACGTTCGACCCATCTCATGCAGAATGGGATGCAAGATGCGCAAATCGCGAGTATTTTCGCCCATGCGATTTGGCAGTGGACGACGTCAATGTGCGATAGAGTGGCAGATTGAGGACCGCATACGCCGACTTGTGAGGCGAAATGGCACACATGCAACTCATCTTCCACTCATTCAGGCTACGTTCGACCCATCTCATGCAGAATGGGATGCAAGATGCGCAAATCGCGAGTATTTTCGCCCATGCGATTTGGCAGTGGACGACGTCAATGTGCGATAGAGTGGCAGATTGAGGACCGCATACGCCGACTTGTGAGGCGAAATGGCACACATGCAACTCATCTTCCACTCATTCAGGCTACGTTCGACCCATCTCATGCAGAATGGGATGCAAGATGCGCAAATCGCGAGTATTTTCGCCCATGCGATTTGGCAGTGGACGACGTCAATGTGCGATAGAGTGGCAGATTGAGGACCGCATACGCCGACTTGTGAGGCGAAATGGCACACATGCAACTCATCTTCCACTCATTCAGGCTACGTTCGACCCATCTCATGCAGAATGGGATGCAAGATGCGCAAATCGCGAGTATTTTCGCCCATGCGATTTGGCAGTGGACGACGTCAATGTGCGATAGAGTGGCAGATTGAGGACCGCATACGCCGACTTGTGAGGCGAAATGGCACACATGCAACTCATCTTCCACTCATTCAGGCTACGTTCGACCCATCTCATGCAGAATGGATGCAAGATGCGCAAATCGCGAGTATTTTCGCCCATGCGATTTGGCAGTGGACGACGTCAATGTGCGATAGAGTGGCAGATTGAGGACCGCATACGCCGACTTGTGAGGCGAAATGGCACACATGCAACTCATCTTCCACTCATCAGGCTACGTTCGACCCATCTCATGCAGAATGGGATGCAAGATGCGCAAATCGCGAGTATTTTCGCCCATGCGATTTGGCAGTGGACGACGTCAATGTGCGATAGAGTGGCAGATTGAGGACCGCATACGCCGACTTGTGAGGCGAAATGGCACACATGCAACTCATCTTCCACTCATTCAGGCTACGTTCGACCCATCTCATGCAGAATGGGATGCAAGATGCGCAAATCGCGAGTATTTTCGCCCATGCGATTTGGCAGTGGACGACGTCAATGTGCGATAGAGTGGCAGATTGAGGACCGCATACGCCGACTTGTGAGGCGAAATGGCACACATGCAACTCATCTTCCACTCATTCAGGCTACGTTCGACCCATCTCATGCAGAATGGGATGCAAGATGCGCAAATCGCGAGTATTTTCGCCCATGCGATTTGGCAGTGGACGACGTCAATGTGCGATAGAGTGGCAGATTGAGGACCGCATACGCCGACTTGTGAGGCGAAATGGCACACATGCAACTCATCTTCCACTCATTCAGGCTACGTTCGACCCATCTCATGCAGAATGGGATGCAAGATGCGCAAATCGCGAGTATTTTCGCCCATGCGATTTGGCAGTGGACGACGTCAATGTGCGATAGAGTGGCAGATTGAGGACCGCATACGCCGACTTGTGAGGCGAAATGGCACACATGCAACTCATCTTCCACTCATTCAGGCTACGTTCGACCCATCTCATGCAGAATGGGCTGCAAGATGCGCAAATCGCGAGTATTTTCGCCCATGCGATTTGGCAGTGGACGACGTCAATGTGCGACAGAGTGGCAGATTGAGGACCGCATACGCCGACTTGTGAGGCGAAATGGCACACATGCAACTCATCTTCCACTCATTCAGGCTACGTTCGACCCATCTCATGCAGAATGGGCTGCAAGATGCGCAAATCGCGAGTATTTTCGCCCATGCGATTTGGCAGTGGACGACGTCAATGTGCGACAGAGTGGCAGATTGAGGACCGCATACGCCGACTTGTGAGGCGAAATGGCACACATGCAACTCATCTTCCACTCATTCAGGCTACGTTCGACCCATCTCATGCAGAATGGGATGCAAGATGCGCAAATCGCGAGTATTTTCGCCCATGCGATTTGGCAGTGGACGACGTCAATGTGCGATAGAGTGGCAGATTGAGGACCGCATACGCCGACTTGTGAGGCGAAATGGCACACATGCAACTCATTCTTCCACTCATTCAGGCTACGTTCGACCCATCTCATGCAGAATGGGATGCAAGATGCGCAAATCGCGAGTATTTTCGCCCATGCGATTTGGCAGTGGACGACGTCAATGTGCGATAGAGTGGCAGATTGAGGACCGCATACGCCGACTTGTGAGGCGAAATGGCACACATGCAACTCATCTTCCACTCATTCAGGCTACGTTCGACCCATCTCATGCAGAATGGGATGCAAGATGCGCAAATCGCGAGTATTTTCGCCCATGCGATTTGGCAGTGGACGACGTCAATGTGCGATAGAGTGGCAGATTGAGGACCGCATACGCCGACTTGTGAGGCGAAATGGCACACATGCAACTCATCTTCCACTCATTCAGGCTACGTTCGACCCATCTCATGCAGAATGGGATGCAAGATGCGCAAATCGCGAGTATTTTCGCCCATGCGATTTGGCAGTGGACGACGTCAATGTGCGATAGAGTGGCAGATTGAGGACCGCATACGCCGACTTGTGAGGCGAAATGGCACACATGCAACTCATCTTCCACTCATTCAGGCTACGTTCGACCCATCTCATGCAGAATGGGATGCAAGATGCGCAAATCGCGAGTATTTTCGCCCATGCGATTTGGCAGTGGACGACGTCAATGTGCGATAGAGTGGCAGATTGAGGACCGCATACGCCGACTTGTGAGGCGAAATGGCACACATGCAACTCATCTTCCACTCATTCAGGCTACGTTCGACCCATCTCATGCAGAATGGGATGCAAGATGCGCAAATCGCGAGTATTTTCGCCCATGCGATTTGGCAGTGGACGACGTCAATGTGCGATAGAGTGGCAGATTGAGGACCGCATACGCCGACTTGTGAGGCGAAATGGCACACATGCAACTCATCTTCCACTCATTCAGGCTACGTTCGACCCATCTCATGCAGAATGGGATGCAAGATGCGCAAATCGCGAGTATTTTCGCCCATGCGATTTGGCAGTGGACGACGTCAATGTGCGATAGAGTGGCAGATTGAGGACCGCATACGCCGACTTGTGAGGCGAAATGGCACACATGCAACTCATCTTCCACTCATTCAGGCTACGTTCGACCCATCTCATGCAGAATGGGATGCAAGATGCGCAAATCGCGAGTATTTTCGCCCATGCGATTTGGCAGTGGACGACGTCAATGTGCGATAGAGTGGCAGATTGAGGACCGCATACGCCGACTTGTGAGGCGAAATGGCACACATGCAACTCATCTTCCACTCATTCAGGCTACGTTTCGACCCATCTCATGCAGAATGGGATGCAAGATGCGCAAATCGCGATATTTTCGCCCATGCGATTTGGCAGTTGACGACGTCAATGTGCGATAGAGTGGCAGATTGAGGACCGCATACGCCGACTTGTGAGGCGAAATGGCACACATGCAACTCATCTTCCACTCATTCAGGCTACGTTCGACCCATCTCATGCCAGAATGGGATGCAAGATGCGCAAATCGCGAGTATTTTCGCCCATGCGATTTGGCAGTGGACGACGTCAATGTGCGATAGAGTGGCAGATTGAGGACCGCATACGCCGACTTGTGAGGCGAAATGGCACACATGCAACTCATCTTCCACTCATTCAGGCTACGTTCGACCCATCTCATGCAGAATGGATGCAAGATGCGCAAATCGCGAGTATTTTCGCCCATGCGATTTGGCAGTGGACGACGTCAATGTGCGATAGAGTGGCAGATTGAGGACCGCATACGCCGACTTGTGAGGCGAAATGGCACACATGCAACTCATCTTCCACTCATTCAGGCTACGTTCGACCCATCTCATGCAGAATGGGATGCAAGATGCGCAAATCGCGAGTATTTTCGCCCATGCGATTTGGCAGTGGACGACGTCAATGTGCGATAGAGTGGCAGATTGAGGACCGCATACGCCGACTTGTGAGGCGAAATGGCACACATGCAACTCATCTTCCACTCATTCAGGCTACGTTCGACCCATCTCATGCAGAATGGGATGCAAGATGCGCAAAATCGCGAGTATTTTCGCCCATGCGATTTGGCAGTGGACGACGTCAATGTGCGATAGAGTGGCAGATTGAGGACCGCATACGCCGACTTGTGAGGCGAAATGGCACACATGCAACTCATCTTCCACTCATTCAGGCTACGTTCGACCCATCTCATGCAGAATGGGATGCAAGATGCGCAAATCGCGAGTATTTTCGCCCATGCGATTTGGCAGTGGACGACGTCAATGTGCGATAGAGTGGCAGATTGAGGACCGCATACGCCGACTTGTGAGGCGAAATGGCACACATGCAACTCATCTTCCACTCATTCAGGCTACGTTCGACCCATCTCATGCAGAATGGGATGCAAGATGCGCAAATCGCGAGTATTTTCGCCCATGCGATTTGGCAGTGGACGACGTCAATGTGCGATAGAGTGGCAGATTGAGGACCGCATACGCCGACTTGTGAGGCGAAATGGCACACATGCAACTCATCTTCCACTCATTCAGGCTACGTTCGACCCATCTCATGCAGAATGGGATGCAAGATGCGCAAATCGCGAGTATTTTCGCCCATGCGATTTGGCAGTGGACGACGTCAATGTGCGATAGAGTGGCAGATTGAGGACCGCATACGCCGACTTGTGAGGCGAAATGGCACACATGCAACTCATCTTCCACTCATTCAGGCTACGTTCGACCCATCTCATGCAGAATGGGATGCAAGATGCGCAAATCGCGAGTATTTTCGCCCATGCGATTTGGCAGTGGACGACGTCAATGTGCGATAGAGTGGCAGATTGAGGACCGCATACGCCGACTTGTGAGGCGAAATGGCACACATGCAACTCATCTTCCACTCATTCAGGCTACGTTCGACCCATCTCATGCAGAATGGGATGCAAGATGCGCAAATCGCGAGTATTTTCGCCCATGCGATTTGGCAGTGGACGACGTCAATGTGCGATAGAGTGGCAGATTGAGGACCGCATACGCCGACTTGTGAGGCGAAATGGCACACATGCAACTCATCTTCCACTCATTCAGGCTACGTTCGACCCATCTCATGCAGAATGGGATGCAAGATGCGCAAATCGCGAGTATTTTCGCCCATGCGATTTGGCAGTGGACGACGTCAATGTGCGATAGAGTGGCAGATTGAGGACCGCATACGCCGACTTGTGAGGCGAAATGGCACACATGCAACTCATCTTCCACTCATTCAGGCTACGTTCGACCATCTCATGCAGAATGGGATGCAAGATGCGCAAATCGCGAGTATTTTCGCCCATGCGATTTGGCAGTGGACGACGTCAATGTGCGATAGAGTGGCAGATTGAGGACCGCATACGCCGACTTGTGAGGCGAAATGGCACACATGCAACTCATCTTCCACTCATTCAGGCTACGTTCGACCCATCTCATGCAGAATGGGATGCAAGATGCGCAAATCGCGAGTATTTTCGCCCATGCGATTTGCAGTGGACGACGTCAATGTGCGACAGAGTGGCAGATTGAGGACCGCATACGCCGACTTGTGAGGCGAAATGGCACACATGCAACTCATCTTCCACTCATTCAGGCTACGTTCGACCCATCTCATGCAGAATGGGATGCAAGATGCGCAAATCGCGAGTATTTTCGCCCATGCGATTTGGCAGTGGACGACGTCAATGTGCGATAGAGTGGCAGATTGAGGACCGCATACGCCGACTTGTGAGGCGAAATGGCACACATGCAACTCATCTTCCACTCATTCAGGCTACGTTCGACCCATCTCATGCAGAATGGGATGCAAGATGCGCAAATCGCGAGTATTTTCGCCCATGCGATTTGGCAGTGGACGACGTCAATGTGCGATAGAGTGGCAGATTGAGGACCGCATACGCCGACTTGTGAGGCGAAATGGCACACATGCAACTCATCTTCCACTCATTCAGGCTACGTTCGACCCATCTCATGCAGAATGGGCTGCAAGATGCGCAAATCGCGAGTATTTTCGCCCATGCGATTTGGCAGTGGACGACGTCAATGTGCGACAGAGTGGCAGATTGAGGACCGCATACGCCGACTTGTGAGGCGAAATGGCACACATGCAACTCATCTTCCACTCATTCAGGCTACGTTCGACCCATCTCATGCAGAATGGGCTGCAAGATGCGCAAATCGCGAGTATTTTCGTCCATGCGATTTGGCAGTGGACGACGTCAATGGGCGACAGAGTGGCGGATTGAGGACCGCATACGCCGACTTGTGAGGCGAAATGGCACACATGCAACTCATCTTCCACTCATTCAGGCTACGTTCGACCCACCTCATGCAGAATGGGATGCAAGATGCGCAAATCGCGAGTATTTTCGCCCATGCGATTTGGCAGTGGACGACGTCAATGGTGCGATAGAGTGGCAGATTGAGGACCGCATACGCCGACTTGTGAGGCGAAATGGCACACATGCAACTCATCTTCCACTCATTCAGGCTACGTTCGACCCATCTCATGCAGAATGGGATGCAAGATGCGCAAATCGCGAGTATTTTCGCCCATGCGATTGCATGGACGACGTCAATGTGCGACAGAGTGGCAGATTGAGGACCGCATACGCCGACTTGTGAGGCGAAATGGCACACATGCAACTCATCTTCCACTCATTCAGCTACGTTCGACCCATCTCATGCAGAATGGGATGCAAGATGCGCAAATCGCGAGTATTTTCGCCCATGCGATTTGGCAGTGGACGACGTCAATGGGCGACAGAGTGGCGGATTGAGGACCGCATACGCCGACTTGTGAGGCGAAATGGCACACATGCAACTCATCTTCCACTCATTCAGGCTACGTTCGACCCATCTCATGCAGAATGGGATGCAAGATGCGCAAATCGCGAGTATTTTCGCCCATGCGATTTGGCAGTGGACGACGTCAATGTGCGACAGAGTGGCAGATTGAGGACCGCATACGCCGACTTGTGAGGCGAAATGGCACACATGCAACTCATCTTCCACTCATTCAGGCTACGTTCGACCCATCTCATGCAGAATGGGATGCAAGATGCGCAAATCCGCGAGTATTTTCGCCCATGCGATTTGGCAGTGGACGACGTCAATGTGCGATAGAGTGGCAGATTGAGGACCGCATACGCCGACTTGTGAGGCGAAATGGCACACATGCAACTCATCTTCCACTCATTCAGGCTACGTTCGACCCATCTCATGCAGAATGGGATGCAAGATGCGCAAATCGCGAGTATTTTCGCCCATGCGATTTGGCAGTGGACGACGTCAATGTGCGATAGAGTGGCAGATTGAGGACCGCATACGCCGACTTGTGAGGCGAATGGCACACATGCAACTCATCTTCCACTCATTCAGGCTACGTTCGACCATCTCATGCAGAATGGGATGCAAGATGCGCAAATCGCGAGTATTTTCGCCCATGCGATTTGGCAGTGGACGACGTCAATGTGCGATAGAGTGGCAGATTGAGGACCGCATACGCCGACTTGTGAGGCGAAATGGCACACATGCAACTCATCTTCCACTCATTCAGGCTACGTTCGACCATCTCATGCAGAATGGATGCAAGATGCGCAAATCGCGAGTATTTTGCCCATGCGATTTGGCAGTGACGACGTCAATGTGCAGACATAGAGTGGCGAAATCATGAGGCTACTATATATTCGCATTACCTATCGCCGAGTATTTTTGTGAGGCGAAATTGCAACACATGCAACTCATCTTCCACTCATTCAGCTACGTTCGACCCATTCTCATGCAGACATGGGATGCAAGATGCGCAAATCGCGAGTATTTTCGCCCATGCGATTTGGCAGTGGACGACGTCAATGTGCGATAGAGTGGCAGATTGAGGACCGCATACGCCGACTTGTGAGGCGAAATGGCACACATGCAACTCATCTTCCACTCATTCAGGCTACGTTCGACCCATCTCATGCAGAATGGGATCAAGATGCGCAAATCGCGAGTATTTTCGCCCATTGCGATTTGGCCAGTGGACGACGTCATGTGCCGATAGAGTGGCAGATGAGGACGCATACGCCGACTTGTGAGGCGAAAAATGGACACTGCAA
>QEYB01000772.1:0-26469 GCA_017562135.1 Dipylidium caninum
AATAGGAGAGAGGATCCATTTTAGTTTGGGATTACAAAGAGTAGATAGTGTTTGAAATCTCCTATTTTCTGGCTATGTATTGCCCCACGGTATCCGTGGGTTGCACCCGATCTCGTAGTTAACAACACATATTAGTAATTGGTGTCCGAAAACTGGTCCTCCGCTGTTTCGAGAAACTAAAGGATAAAGGCTTTATTCTGTGTGTGGCACGCATATTTGTCTCTTTGTCTTTCTTGTTTATAACTTTATTATCAATCTCCATTGAATTGTACTTGTTTAAGCTTTTGGCCTCAGCTTTAGATGGATCCTTCTCTTGTATCTTCTCTACTCGAAGAAGTCGTCGAGGTAATGGTTCTCAGGTCGGGCCTTCAGGCAATGCAAATGACAAAATTAGGCCACTAAACTTAAGAATGCTCGGTTCGGTTTTATTCAAAGCAACTCGAAGTTCGGCGAACTGGCGACTAGATACTGTGGGTTTGCAGAGTGCCCATTGAAAAAGGTGGTATCCGATTCTTGCGGAAAGAGTGAAGAAGCATGTGGCTTGCCAATGCCAGCAATTCTCCAGCTCCTTCACCTCGTCTTTTACCAATTCGCACCCGACTCGTATTTTCCACTCTTTAGAAACGCAGGACATGATGATGTATTTGGTTAAGGCAGTGAGTCATTGTAGCTGTCGTGTTTTTGGGTCGTTAATGCGCTTTTTTTCGAGGGTATTTTATAGGTAACTGGTTTTATAAGTATGTGTAAAGTATCTGCTGTTGGTCAGTGCATTAGTCTTTTGACGCGCCCTTGTTCGGGTGGTTTCTACAAATTATTTTCCTCCCCATTTACAGGAGGGGTAACTTGTTTATATTATGTTGTATTTTGCTTAAATTGTTTTCTTTTTACGACGAGAAAACCTGCAATGGTAATAATTTCTTTCCTTACGGGAGTTGGTCGAGACGCGACAATCACAGACTGTTTAATGTCATCCCCGCGATGGCTGAAGCAGAAGTGCCTGCCATCGAAACACCTTTTTCCGAGTCGTCGAAAAGAAAGCGTCATCAACAGAAGAAAAAACGCCAAGTTGAATGAGAGTGCTCCACCTTTTCAGTCTGCAAAGAGGCGCAAGAAGAACGAAAAAACGGAGAAGTACGAAGGCGAAAATGGGATGGTGGAGTAAAAACCTTTCCGAAGAATGTGGTGTTTTGATTTGTCACGCGTTGTAAATGCCAAAGAATGGGCCTAGAGCAGCAGTTGCAAAGATCAAGCAATGTCAAGCGATCCCGTCATGTATAAGAATCGTTGTAGATATTGACATCTTTTATTTTCGTATTTTTTGTTTATGTTTTTGGTATAAAACACTTTTCGACTGCATTTGGTTAAGCTGAAAAGTGGAGAATCTTAGTGTGTACGTGGCCCTACCTCACTGTACTATGGATTGACCAGTGTTACGATCGTATTCCATATGTCGTGACAACAAGCATCTGTATCAGCATGGAATGGGTCTGAGTCTAGATTAGTAATTTTTGTCATTAAGAGTGAAATCAGCTGGGGTGGTACACTTCCTGAGTACTGCAATCGTTTACATACCTTGGGGATGCCTTTGCTTTATTGTTCAGAAGTAGGGCATAGTTGCTGAAGGCTGGAACCACAATGTGCATGCGCTGTCGGTACGTCGCCAGGGCTGTATACGAAGACCAGAAGAGGAGTAGGGGATTCTGCCATTGTTGAGATTTCGCCATTACTAATTCTGCAAATCCCAATTTTTTGGGTCTCCAAATAGCCTCTCGTACCGTTTGTCAAAGCTGTGTCAATTATTTTCTCCCCTAGAGACTTCTTCAAAGATGTTACCACACCGAATTTATGTCACCGAAGACTGCACTAACTTGACCCTCAGTGCAGAAGGTGCCACAGTCATCGACGATAGGTGACGAGCTTCAATTCGACTATCCTTTTCCGCCACATATTCCATTTGATGATAGGGTTAGATGTATGCCCGACACGTGAGTAAACAGGCCTCTATTGTCTATGTCGACGTTATACTCATCGGAGAATGATAGGGAAGTATTTGTGGGGGAGGGGGTGGAGAGGGGGAACGGTTTGAGTACAAGAGGAACGAAAGGAGAGTGTATGTGTGTGGAGAGGGAAAACTCATTATCAAGGCATCGGGTCAAAGTCGCTAGGAGTGGCATAGAACGTCCTCAGCTTTGACACGGTCGCCTTTAGCGACAATGAGGCATTTGGCGATTGAAGGCAAATGATAGCCTTTGTGAAGCAGTATGCGGAAGTCAGTTTCTATGACCAATCGGTCACAACCAGTTTGTTCTACGACTTGATCAACCGCGTTTGCGAAATCTTGATTAAAGCGTTGTCGAGCAGTCGCCCTACTCTTTGTCGCCAACATTTTAATTGTCTTAAAAGGCGAATTATGTTCGCTGGGTATTGATGAAGATCCAAGGTCATAGTGGCCACCTGAACAAGGAAAAGAACAAATAGGGTAGATACACAACTTTTGGAAAATACGGGTAAGACATTAACGTTAGATAATGGGCAAAGACTACTCTTCATACTCTTCCCTCACGGGTATCAGAAGTGTGAAAATTAAGGAAGTTGAAACACTCGGTGATCCAACGGTGACATGATAGGAGGGAAGGCTTATGGACAAGGCAACTTTGCACGCTGTTCACCACCTCAGCCTCCTCTACAGACTATCGTCTACTCGTCCCTCGCGATCTCCACATTATCACAGTCAGGCAGTCGAGTGGTGATGAGTCGGCACTCTCACATCTACGTGGTCTCGTCGAACGCTCACTGCATTTCGGCGTGTCTCGTGGTCGCTCGGAAGCATATGTCGAGACCCACACCGCCACTCAACTCTGGCCGCCTTGGTATAATCTCAGTGTTGAAGCCGATAGTCACACAATTCCCGTTTTTGGGTTGGATTAAACACTCACAGCGGGAGACACCGACCTTGAAGTTGAATGTTAATCGCCGCAGTTTGTGCATAGTATTTCACGTGCACACTGCGCGTGGACACGTGCCCGAGTTCTGCAAGGAGACAAATGGCGCAATGGCAATAACAATTACATAAAGTCTGCCGTTCGTATGTTAGCGGTTAGAGTTTGCACATGCCGTAGCCCGTATTAGCTCGTCGTAATGAGAAGAGACGAACTCCACGGCCACAGTCTCGGTATTACAACACTCCGATTTTCTAAAAATCTCGCTTTCCTCATCGCCAGTCAGACCATCACCACACCGCTAGGCACACCCCCTCTTACCTAAAAGCCAGCCAAAGCAGCACCCAGTGGGGCACTGCATCGCAGACTGCACGATTTCGCATTGTGCCTGTCGAAACTCACCTTGGGAGTATAAATTTCCTGTAGGGGAATAGAATGAGAGGTAAAGCGCGATTAAGGGAAGAGCCAAACCACCGATTTTGCCGTTCACCTAAGAAACTGTCAGCAGGTTAAGTGAGACGCTCACCTGCAAGGCCTTGCAACACGTCCTGCAGATGAAGTGACCACATGGCTCCAAACGTGTGTCGTTTTGTGTTCGTTTACAGATTTGGCATACCAGCAGGTCCTTTCTACTATCTTCAGGCGCCTCCAAATCCACTTGGGTCTTCAGGTTACCAAATCTGACAGATTGTCGGCATATTCCCGTCCATTTGGATATAGGTAACTGGCAAAATAGAATTCAAATTGCCTTCAACACCCTTCAAATTCACGCTTTCTGCATACACACCGCTACTCGAAGACCCCAGTCTCCAACTACTTCCTCAACTCTGCCATACACGGCACAAACTCTCGCCTGCGTTTGCCCCCTAGGGCATTAAAGGAATGCAAGAAGACTTATTTGTTCAGCCACAGCGACACGTACTGGCCCTTCTCCTTGCCGTAGTGAAGAAATGTCCGACCACAGATTGTGGGAGCCCCGAAACACAAAAACCTGGCTGTATCACGCATTGTGGCGTCACGTAGCCAATGGACCAGTAGCCGTTGCGACTCATGCTATTGCGGAAGACATAGCTGTCGAGAGAAGGAAAACCATGTCCTTTCGTGGGCAAGGAAGGAGAAGAGGGAGAAGGAGGTGGCTCACCTTCCAGGCCTATTTATATGAGGGCTCAGTGCCTTCGCCACCGAGCTGAACGTGGCGTGCTCCAGGTAGCCAGGGTGGTTCAACAGTCTCCTCCACATGGGGATGAGGTGATCCCATGTCCCGAAGAGCCTTTTACCAAAGCACCACTCGCCTTAAACGTTTAGGGCTCCTAACGCAACGCACAAGTGCCTGTCACACCACTCACCTCGTGAAGATATCCAAGTTGTACCGAGATACGTAGGAACGTGATGAGAGGCACATCGTCTTCAGCAGCGCATCTCGGTAATTCTCCACGTCTGGGAAGGCCACTGTGAATTGTTGGAGGAAGTCACTGCTGTCAACTGCAAGACTAGACGATGAGGCCAAACTCAGTGTGCGGTCTCCACCCGTAGTTACATCTCACTCCCATTCTACCAGGCTACAACTACCTTCTCGCAACCCACTGCATCAACTCATACGCCTACGTGCTCCACAATTCATTCCAAGCAACGGGGTAACTCACCTCTCACCGAAGGCAGCCTCCCACCAGCTTTGGGCTTCCTTCCTCCCGAAAGTCTGATTTGCCACAAACTGCCCCTTGGGGAAGAAGTATTTTAATTCCTCCGTTCTAGGCAGAAAATGATTTATCTGTTGAGGTGAGCGTACACAAGCCGATGTGCATGGAGGAGGAAGAGGAGGAGGAGGGGAGGGAGAGCAGAAGAGATGGCAGAAAATCTGCCTACTCCTGTGTGTCTAGTGCAAGTACTGCCACCAACACAGACCAAGCAATCAGACAGCACCACGTCTATACAAGGCATTCATTTCATGCCATTCAACAATCGGTTGTTTAATGGGACAGAGTTGGGAGGCAAATGCACTCACAAGTGGTAGAAGAGGCATGTGTATTCGTCAAACCCCTCTTCCGCGAGCCCATTCGTACGACGCCTCATGTGGGACAATAAACACTCCACCAACACCACTAAGTTCCTGATAAATTTATCGCAATAGCAAGAGTAAAGTGGGTAAATATCGACTTCAGGGGAAGGATATTCTACTTCTCGCAGCGCTTCATTCAGCTTCTCCAACTCCATTACAACACCGTCATTTATTTTACCATGCCCGTTGCTCTGTGCCCGAGAAACTGGCATGCAATTGAGCTTCTTGTTCTCTTCAACTGCATTTACAATTGTCCTCTCCGCGAAGAGGAAGAGGGGGTCTCTTTGCCTTTGCACCACCTAAAGTCAACATGTCCTCAGCGTTACAATACGTCTACGGCATTCAAATTTATGGCAACTTCATACTATCGCTCACAACTCGACTCATTATGAGCAATTCGAGTGTGGAGGAAATTAAAAGTTTGAGGAGGTGCTAGGGGAGACGAATTTACTTGAAGGCAGTGACAGGCTGGAAGGAGTTTTATTCAGCTGGTGCAGTATTAGGTCTTGGCGATGGGGTCTTGCTATTCCTTTGCTTAAGCCACAAGGCGGTTCAACTTACCTGCACCACTGGCGAGGAAGCCATCGAAAGGCAGAGTGAGGGACGATCTTAAATGCAGCCTGTGAAGGAGCTTTGGTGCTCACCCTCAAATGCCTCGTCGTGTGATCTCTCCAAACAACCAATCGTAGTTTACTACACTCCAGCTTAGACAACTGTGTGCGCAGTGCATGTTTGAGTAGTCGCAGTTGGCGATACTCTCCTGAACAATGAACATTTGGTTTTCCCTTTAAAGCACATTTCAACCAAGCAGCAGGCCTGTCTCTACACAGAGCGTGCCGCCTGACTGTCCCAATTTAAAATTACATGAAAAGTGCAAGTTTTAATCGTCAAAACACAGTGAGTTCTAGACCTACCTTCGCCCTTCAGGCGATATGAGGGCCCATTTCAGTTGTATGTCAGGTAGTCCGTTAAGGTAGGCGAGAAAACATGTCGAATTATCATCCAACCTACCTAAGTTCAGTTTTATGACGATGTAGACAGACAAATTTAGGCTAGTTAACTCCATTGTCCTCCTTTTACTGTAATTATACAAAGGCCAGTACATTATTAATAATTATATAGGTTCATTAACCGCGTTTGATGATATCATTTGCCACTTCACCCAAAACGGTGCTTTAGTGGCAATAACTCACATGAATTATGATTTACTGTCTATCTTTGAAATGAGACCCCGCAATTTCCAACGTGGCACTTGTTCCAACGTCATTGCCCCAGTGAGGTGAAGATTTTAATTAATACCTTCTCAAGAACTTTTAGGATCAGCACCTCCACCTTTTTGCGGTAATATACGCATATTGGAAGAGTCGGTTCGCCACTCCACCTGGGGACAACAGCGAGTGGTTTACCCGTTCTAGCGTCTGGTACAACATGTCTTTTGTACAAAAGTTTAGGCGAAGAGTCACTTCGTGGAAATCTAACCTAAGGTAACGTAAGGGGAGATTTAAGTGCAACTCAAAATAAGGCGTTGCAATCCCAAACGGCGAGTCAATTGATGACAGTTAATCATATTCTCTGCTGATCCGCTCCATCCCCCTATAAACGCAGAATAGTTGAAAATGACAAAAAGGACTGTCACATGCAATCTCACGTCATCAGGCCGATCTCATATAAGAGTGATACGAGCAATACTAAGGACCACTTATTCTTGAGCAGTTTAAAGCCAAATAAAGCTTGCAAAGGCGTGGTGGCAGATGATTCACGGAGGGAGGTCTTTCTAGCCCTCTGATTCATTTCTTAGTACCTACTACGAAAAGCTATTTCTTCTATTCTATTTATATCGTCGCCACCACTTAAACGGGTCTTGAATGAAACGCCTCAAATTCTACGAAACATATTAGAACAATAAATAGCGCGGTATTTGTAAAATTGGACGCCTAACCAATCACCTTGAACGCAGATAAAAGGGTCTTTTGTTCCTCTTCGTTCACAAAAATCATAGCGGAGGCAACATCTGTGTGTAAAACCAAAAGTCATAGTCATTTTCGACGATATAAAATAACTTGCCATCAAAACATTTTAACGAAAAAGCAACCCGTTTCAGTTCTTAAAAGGGTTAATTTGAAATAAACTGCATCGCGCTATATATTCGGACTATATCGCACATGATATTTGTTTGTCTCTTTTAACTAAACTAAAATTAAGGAACTTCTTCTATAGCTTGCCGTTGAGCAACAGCGTTTATAGGATCCCAACAATGTTAACATAGCTAAATCGTACTTTATGAGCTTGCATACCTATCGTGCCGAAATCCGTGTATACGACCGCTGAAACTAGATATGTTGAGACGAAATAAATTTCTGGATTCCCTGTATAGCCCCGCGGGAGAAGATTTAACGTGAAAAGGCGCACTGCATTAACTGTCTAATTAGAAGTATTCCAGACGTCTCCGGGTAGTCTATAAATGGACGCTTTACAATTTCCGTCAACGCTCAATAATCATGCTTTAAGTTATACCGACATAGACCTAGAACTTAACCTGATAACAGCAAAAAAACTGCCTTAAATCGGCCACTGTATCGCCCATATGCAAAACTGAAGTGGAATCAGTCAAAAATAGCGCTCAAAAAGCATCTTCTTCGAAATAAAGTATTTGCCAAATTAGAAGGACATTCGGCAGAGAAAAAGTTTCTCAATTCTCTAAAGGGTATTTGTTGCACCCTCTCAAACGCGGAAATTATTCCATTCACATTGTCGGAACTGTAGGGTAGTGTCTTGGTTATACAAAGCAGCTACCCTGAAGTGGTCATGATGGAAGACCGTGATAACGATGTTAAATTGGAATAAAGGGGCTTGGCGATGTATATTTCTGGCCTCTTTTGCATTATGGAGCAACACACACCTCTTTGATCTATAAAATTATTTATAAGAAAGCGTTAGCCACGTTGTCCCGCTCATTTACGATACAATAAGGGCCTACAAGTATGTAATTAAACGTTTAACACATCGTGAAAAAATCACGCGTGGCACTGTATTGGCGATTAAGTTAATTTGAAGCGTGTTTCTTTTGATCTTGGCATACACATGTGGGAAATTGGAAGTCGTGTGAGTTGTAATGATTGCGGCAAGGAGTGGGACATCGAAGCAGTATCTAAAGATTAGGAATACAAACCCCGCGCCGAGTTAAGAACCAATTACGCTTCTTTCCTCGTAAGTCGGACAGTTGGCATGGGCTGTGCTAAATCTCAGGAGTCATTTATGTATCCAAATGTATATAAACCACGAGGTAGTCGCTAAAAGTGGAATTGGTGAATTAATATTGACTTACTCCAATCTATTCACATCTTGGATTTACCTTTTCACGAATTTAGCTGAAGTCCTAATAATTCGGCAATCCACACACATTAACACGTGAAGAACCAAGACGTTCAACAGCGTTGCACGTACTATTCCGAGAGCATAATTCATAAAGACTCAAGTCACCCATATAATCCCTGTTTTTCTAAGCCTCTAAAGTATCCTGCGATCTGGGTCGAATTTCATCATTTCAAACTATTAGGATCCTCTTTCACCATTTTCCCTAGTCTCTTTGCATTCTAATTTTTCATCTTAACGTAGTGTGGGGTAAAAATTACGAGTCGTCGCAATATATAGTGGAATGTATCCATCGTGCCATACGTTGACCGTCTCTACTACAGCCTATGGCCAACCCCAAGATAGATGATGCTGGGGGTCACCCTAAAAGCACACAAAATAAAATTAAATGTGCACATTTAACTTGAGTGATGACAAAATGCATTCATTTATATCGCATATTCAGAGTAGTAATTGCAAAAACGCTGCACAAATTCCTCAACATTTATGAACTGTTAAGAATGTTCTTGCAGCGCAATCCAAAAAATCTTGTTTTGCGCCTGAAAAGATATACTATCTTGTCGTAATAGAGCGCTTTGTCTCCGTCTTACGTTGCAACTCCATTACCCCTCCATACGATTTTCAATAATTTTGTTTGATTTGTTGTTCAGACGATCGCGGAATTGAAAATATTGCGTACCCAATCCCACTGAGGGCGGCTCGTTGAGCAATGATCAGGTTTATTCTCATTCAAAACCGAGCGGGAAAGACCCGTCTCGCCAAATGGTACATGAACTTGGCGGACACGGAGAAACAGAAGCTGATCGAAGAAGTCCACGCCCTTGTCACTGTTCGAGACGTCAAGCATACTAACTTTGTTGAATTTAGAAATTTCAAAATTGTGTATAGGCGGTATGCCGGCCTTTATTTCTGCATCTGCATCGACATAATGGATAATAGCCTTGCTCACCTTGAAGCTATCCACAATTTTGTCGAGGTTCTTAATGAATTGTTTCACAATGTCTGTGAATTGGACCTGGTTTTCAATTTCTACAAGGTTTACACTGTCGTCGACGAGATGTTTCTCGCCGGTGAAATAAGAGAAACCAGTCAGACAAAAGTGCTTAAACAGATGTTGTTGCTCTCCTCCTTGGAGTGATACTTTGCTTATTAACCTTGTGCATTTTTATTTTGGTGTATGTGATTACTTCCCGTGATTTTTTGCAATTGTATATCTTTGTCCTGAACCTTCTGTTTCATTTCCTGAATATAATAACATGTTCGTGACTTTATTGCGTTGCTTTCAATGCTCCCTCAAGTCTCTTCATATTGATATCTCCAAGTTTGTATTTCATTTTTCACGAATGTTGGATATTGGGTACCCCCGTGGTACGACAGATAAGCCTAGAACACTTTGAGGGAAACAATTTGGTGCTATTGATAAAGAAGTCTATTAAAATCGGGGTTTATTTTGGTTTGGCCAATTGGTTATGTCATGTGGTTGAGCTCGAGCTCGTTTGATTGGCTTCAGTACCGTGGGCGCAGCAGGAAAGGAAGAGGCGTAGAATACGTCTGCGGATTCGTTGGCTAGTCTGGAAGGAAGAAGAATTATAGGTAGCTAAATGTCAAGTGCTTATAAGACATTGGAGCAGCAAGTATTGGGATGACTACCGAGGGTGGCGAGTGTAATATAGGCACCGGGATGCTTCCACCGTAAGTGTTCGCCTCGTCTAAAAGCACGATGCAGGTCATAACATTAGTCCAGATTAGGTTCTCATGTATAGTTTGATTATAATCCAAGTCAGAACTGAAACTAATTTTTATTATCAACTTGGTAAGGAGAAGACTAGCCTGGTCTCCTGAATTCACTTGACTCCTCCCGGAGTGGGCTGATATTACTCGTAATTGCTGTGTTCCCGAACGCCCGTCCTTCTGCCATTTTTGTCGCAAGTGATATTGGAAGCAGTAAGTCGTAACAGTTGATTCTTCCACCAAATGGTGGGAACACGGTTCAAGTTTGAACCCCCTATTCCTTTTCTGGACTCCTTTTTCAACAATCTATGGAACTTTACTTAAACTTGCAGCGGAGATAGGTGAAAGCTGATATGGATGAAAAAAAATCCCGAAACCACGGAAGTGAGTGTGTGCAGATCAGACATCACTACTGAACATTCAATTTATATCTTGCATGAGTGTTATTCACAAGAAGCTAGTTATGCGGGTTAGTTACGTTCTTTTGAATTAAAGTTACATTATTTCTGCATTACCGCGGCAATTATTTTATTCCCATTCCGCTTTATTATTCACCATATCCACATCACTCAATCCCGTGGCATAGCTGCCATGCGTAGCCCAGATGCGGATTGAGAATTTTTTCGGTTGCCTTCGTTACCATGTTTGAAATGCAGCCTGCGATGGCGTTTTAGACTGCGTACTGCCTTCGAGATCTTCCTCGTGTCCTCGAATTTCAACGAAATGGCACTTTTCAGCACTTGATGGGTCTGCCTTCATGCCCACAGGCTTCATTCCTACGTGCTGGTCTCGGATGTGATTGGAAATACGTAGTTTTTTTCCATTTGACTCATCTTACAAACTCTTCTTTTACCTTCCACTCTACCTAAATAGTGGGAGATATCAAAATAACAGCAAAATTCGAAAGTTCATTTGTACTAAGAGCTCAGACCATGCCAGTGCTAAGTGAATGCGAGGGTAGCGATGAGGGGTCGGATTAGCTAGGATTACTGGGCCACTAGTCCTGATGTCCTCGCCCCCTTCCTCGTCGCTCTTCATTCGCCAAGTCGCTTGGGATGGCAACGCGGAAGGTCATATAAGCTTAGTTGTAATACCAACAAATGGCGAGAGACTGAGAAAGGCGCGCGGATTGACGTAAATGCAATGTCGTAAAGTAGTGACGATTACACGACCGGACTGTTGAGGTGAATGACATGGAAACCGCGCAAACACAATCATCTGGGTGAAATAACATCTATTGCCATCTACGATATTATGCCAACGATTGGGCAAATCATACGCACCGTTGTGAAATACTTTCTACTTTTAGCGTTAATGAATGCTTTCACGTCTTCACAACGCCGTTTAAGTAACTGCAATAGTTTCTCTTAGATATAATTCATAATTCCTCAAAAGTTAATAATCGTTCTTTAACATCTCGGGTAAATATGGAGGATGTGGTAAATTTCCACATTGCAAAGAGGTTACTTATTTTGTCAACAGTAATGGAAACTTTATTTTGTCGAGTTTCAGCGCTCCAATGCAGTAGTGTTGCGCCGTGCCAACGGAGCAATGCTGGGCTGTTTCCTTCGTGAGGATCTTCTCATGAGTGACATCATTTGACTGCACGACAAGAGGACTCCGCTGCTGTTATGGTCTCACCTGGTTTGATCATAGGAAGGAAGACAGAGTGGATCACTCGGCGAGCATTCCACCGTCTGGTGACGAGGAAGTCTTTCGACGAGATTCGACTCGGGGGCTTGCCCTGGCTGTGTGAAGCTGCATTGTAACAGCATGCCAGATGAATTGGTGGGTTTGCCGAGCTTCTCCAACCGAGACTAGCGAACCGATGCGTGCAGTTGTGGCCTTTGTTCCCCGGACTATTAGCATCTTCACAGAATATAGATTTGGTGGTTGAGGTTGGTTTACTTGAAAGTAGGAAACTATGAAAGGTTGAGTATCGCATGTCGTTCAGGTGCTGCGTGCACAGAAGCCCAAGTAGTCGGCGGAGAAAGTGCTTTGCCTCTTGCGTTGTGCACTTCCATCCTGGAGCCTGACGTGAGTCTCGCCTTATGACAGACTGTTGCCGACAACGAGACGGGCCGTGTGTGCACAGGAACGAAGGCGTATTCTTGTAGTTGAATTGTTGTTCCAACAACCTCAACAATAGACGTGTTGCAGCCGAAAATGCAATTGTACGGACAAAGACGACCTTCTCAACGCCCGCGCAAATAGTGGCAGAAGACGGTATCCTCAAGTTCAAATGCGATATACGCGTTGTGTGGGAAGGTGTTGAACCTTCAGACATCCAGGGACGACTGTCACCAGCCTATCGCCCTGCCATCTCCGCCTCACACTCACACCACGTATCGCCGGTAGATAGTGAACACTTTTCAAGTCAACGCCTGTTTGACTTACTAAGTATTACGTGTAATCTGCCTTTTCCCACCCTATCTCCTCATCCCTCTAGTTTGGTGGATGCAGTGGAACATCAGTGTGACTGGCCTCTTGCAAATGTCCGCATTTAAACTCCGTTGGCAAGGCGGCCAGAGGCCCTCGAAGTCGATCTCGTGTGTCCTTGGGTCCACCCGATTAGTGAGACAATCTGTAACGCCTGACCCACACCCTGTAATACGATCAAGGAGTGAGGAGACACGAGCAAACTCACCCTTTTGTGCAACCACGTCTGCCTCCAGAGCGTATGTAAGCAGCGTTACCTGGAGGATACTAGTTTGAAACCAATCTCTCCTCACAATGTTGGCTTCTTGGTTGGCCTGCTTGCTTGCTTTGCTACCTGTTCATGGCGTCATTGCCGTCGATTCAACAGGCCCACCTGAGACAGAATCCAAACCACACGTCAACAATGACCAAATTCTCGCAGGTTTAATCATGCTCTTCCCCCTTTCTTGCAACATCCTTTCCCTTGTCTCATGCACTGACGCGAATGTATTTTGTGAATTTCAGAGCCGTGTACACCATCTCACATTGTCGATTACCAAGACGATGTCTCCGGCGTCATAGAGTACATCTCCTTTGAAGTTCTCAACGGCATGTCGGTTGAAGACAGTGCACATAAGCTTGTTTTGTGGACTGACGTGTACAACATCAGCTCGAATGTTGTCCTGATAAGTGCTGTGGCGAACAATGAAATGGCATTTTTGGCTAACTCTCGAAATGTCGTCTTTCCATTTTCTTTCATTGAACGAGCCCCTTCAGAGGTATGTGCTGATGAAACGATCGCATTTATCGCCTCCTTTCCCGTCTCACACAGAACCCACGCAGAGGGTTGTTGCAGTATAATACAACATCAAACGAGGTATCAGTGAGGAGAACTTGGAAATACGCGGTTCAGGACACGGTCTCCACTAGCCTTGTGCCCTATAGAAAAAAGACACGTGCCTCCTGTCGTGTGAGGCAAGCACCCCACCGACTGACCGAACAGCATATGTCCCGCATTCAGTGGAGCAGCCTTTACTTCAGTGCTAAGAAACAGATCCTCCCTATCTAACTGCTATTTTGCAGGTGCAAGTCCGTTTGGAGTTAGCAGGTAAACGTGTCGAAAATCCTCATTGAGTGCGAACATTCCAGTAGAATGCGCCAACGATGTTAGCTTAGTGTGGCAGTAGTTAGAATGTGGTGAAGGCGCTTGTCTGTCTGAAGAGACTCCATTCAATGTAAATGTCGATTAAAATATCTCATAAAATCGTTAGACTAGGTGAGTCTCAACTCTCACGGAAGGTAGGCTGTTCGTTCTGACAGCGCGCCAAATTCCAAAACAGCACTCGTTGAATCATTCCTCCATTGACTGCTAATTGGAGTTAAAGAAAGTTGACAGAATGCGAAATTCACCAATGTTAGAGTTACGTTCTCCCTGCGCTAGAGATTCGCCATTTTCAAACGACGAGGATGCTTTTTTTGGGTTTTTCACCTTACAATCCTCGCAACGACGCTCTACACGTGGTTAACTTCGTCTTATTTTTAACATGAATTCCATTTCTATTAGTATGTTCCCCCAGTGGTGTAGAGTGTCGTCTTTGACAGATAACGTGATTTGCGCGTCCAAATGGATTTGTCAGCTCAGATGGCTTTGACGAGACGGGGCGGAGCCCTATGATCCAAGATCGAGTACTAAATGATATGAAGGTCTAACTCGTCATTGGTGGAACTGACGAAGGATAGTGAAGTAGTGTCGAGGAATGTCGGATTTGTGTCTATCCGGGAGAATGCAGTTTTTCACCCGTATACCCAATTCGATCGATGGTCTCTCATCGGGTCATGGAGGTCAACTCGTCAAATATTTCATCGTGTCTGCATTCAGCGACGCTCTACACGTGGTTAACTGGATGAGGTACTTACATAAACAGTCTCCTGTGTGCTTAAAGCGTATGAGTTCAGAGGCAGCACTGAGGGCTGTCTGACATTGCATGTGTAAGATTTGTTCAGTCATTAGTCTCCGATCATATCTGCCTGATGCTAAAGTCCTAATCTTGTCAATGAGAATTGGCACCGAACCAGAGCACATTTCAGTCCTTTGAGTAGACGGATGGGGTCGAGGCGATAAGTGGTGCTGCCCAGTCAATCGCGTTCGCAGTGGGTGGGGATGAGGTGCGGCTGAAGTGATCTTACCATTGGAATTTCCTTACAACTTGAAGATAGTCGGAATAGTGGGTTCGCAAACAGCCGACCGAAGGCCAGCATTGCACCCGAAGACACTGAAGAAACTGTGATATCTGAGCGTGTGTGTGCTGATTGAAGCTCTCATCCGACACTAACATTCGGCACTAAACAAGGAAAGCTCGAAGCTATTAGTGGTTGTATTACAATGTCAATTATTCGCCTTTCATAATATGGTAAAAATTGGGTCATACAGGTGACAACTAGTGTCCAAAGAAATCTTGTACCCTTCCTTGCCATCAAATCATCTGAGGCGTCTCTGCCACGTGATGAGCATGCCAGAGACACTAATAACTGTCCCCACAGTATAGACCCGAAAACTATTCACCCGAAAACTTAACATTGAGCCTCCCTGTCTCCTGTGAGTGATGCCGTCACCATATGCTAACACTCGCCATTGTTTCACCTTCTGCCTTTAAAATGCTTAGCAAAGCAACAGTATTGCATGCTTGCCAGTGATTACCGTCTAGGTTGAGGATGTAGAAGGCACGGAAAAATTTGGAGGTGCAGTAGACCGCATAACAGGGACGCAACTCACACCTAATAGTATAAGATTTCGAGGCATACTTTCAAAATGGAGAACATTAGCTACTTTTACATCTACGGCTGGTGGGAGCACAAGAGCAAGAAATCTCACATCCGATAACCCCGTCAAATGACTTTAGGGGCACAAGACATATTTAAGCATGTGGAACTGCATCTATCACTTTTTGTGCAATGACTACTGCATGCTTATGCAGGCAAGACGACAAGTTCTACCGAAAACACGTTTGACTCGGGAAGACCTCTTTAAGCACAGAAGGCCTTGAGACGGTAAAGGGTGAGCGTCACACCAATTACGCGGTAAACCTAGGTGTATTAAAACTAATAAACTGTTTCGGGAATGAGACTACAATGCTGCCAAACAGTTAGCCTTCTAATGCACAGTTAATTCGAAGGGCCTATAACCGCAATTATATTCTTAGTCTTTTTCAGGCATCGCGTGACAAACTACCTGACCGGGCCATGTGAGCCTACTACAGGCAGCACGAAAGAGAGATTCAAAATGCACGGTCACATTCAAGTGCAGTTTACGAAAGACGGTGCACGGATGTGAGTAAAGGGTATGGAATATAAATGCCACATAGAACACGAGTAGATGTGAAACCCGAGCTGGGGAATTTTCGGGTTTCACATTCAACATTTGCCAGACGACAGGTCAAATTGTGTCGATCGTGGTTCGTAGAGGCGACTGAGACGGGGGTTGGGCTATCACATGGGCGTATATTGGTGTAATCACCACAGTCATTGCCAGTCCCGAAATAACAGGATTGGCAGCTCTAGAGAGCCTTGTGCCATTACCACAGCGTCATCAAAGCTTGTCACTGCACAAACCACGCGGTTTGATACGAACGACTGGACAGGTATGCTGTAACTACATCACGTATCAGGCGACTTTCATTCTACACGAGTGTATGCTTTTCATAGTTCATGAGGGGTGTTGGCTGTGTGTTATGATGAAAGCGCATGTGATTTGTGGGCTCAGTGAAAGAAGGTTGTGAGCGAAGTCTTAAGAAGTTGTTCTCGGCCTCGAAAACGAGGGGACAGACGCAGAGATTGCAATTGATAGAGTTTAGTGTTCCCAGTTGACGTGACTGTTGGAAGAAAGTATGGAGGGTACTGACACCAGCAAAGGCGGCATGGAAAAGCGGAGACAAATAACCGTGAGAACCACTGCTTGTTTTATTGGAAAGGCGAGTTGGACGTGGTGGTGAAGAACGAGCTGTGCGGCGGAGCAAGAAATGGCACCGGTGAAATACTGATGCGACGATGCATATGAATGGATGACTAAGGAGGAGAAGTTCAAAATAATGCTCAGTGTTGGAAGTGGTGGTGGTCGAACTGGTGACTGTGAATATCAACTTCTTCTCCCGACTCTCGCACATCCATGAGACAGTAGGGTGTGCAGAGCACATCCTCCACTCCGTACTGATTGGACGGACGACAGGCGAATCGACTGTACAACAAACTCCGCATCCACCATTGTGATCACCGACTACGCTAACTGCGGCCTCAATGCGGGAAGTGCCCCAGTCTCCAAGGATAGGTGACGAGCTTCATCTACGATTTCGCCGTGATCGTTCCCATTCATCTCGTTTGATGGGGTTAGGTGTGTGCCCGACAAGTGAGTAAGGGAGACTCTCGTGTCTATGACGACCTTGTAATCATCGGACAATGTTGGGAAAGTAAGTGTGTGAGTGGGAGGTGTGGATTGAGAGACAGTGAAGGGAATGAGGACAGGGGGAACGACGGACGAGGCAGTGTGTGGGTGGAGAGAGAGAAAAAGGATTGCCACAGCTAGGTATGACGAAGTGGCGGCTAGTCGGACTGAAAAAGACGCAACATCGGGAAGTGACACAGACCGAATGTGTCCTAAGGGAGTCATGAGTCTGCAGAAAGAGTTGAGCAGGCAGATTAATTAATTTCTAAGCCTCATTGTCAACCTTTTGGCAAAATTATTAGTTCACGTTAGATCAAATCTATCTCGAAACGCCCCGTCCGATTCACTTTGAGTAGGCACGAGTCATAAGGCAGCAGGCAAAGGAACAGAAGTGATTTTAAAGAAAGTGGTCTTGGAAAAGAAGCATTTGAAGCCAATGTAGAGGCCCTAATAAGCTCCTTCACACAACCCCATAAGAATACACTTGCATTCTCTGCCCGGACAATGATTGTTGAATGACGAGACGCCTATGGGCTACGACAGTGGTGGTTGGTTTTCCACGCTCACTGCTGTGGTCTAACCACGTTATTGATAATCTGAACCCAAAGTCAACCAAGTAAATCTCAATAATCTAAAGCATGAATGAAGTGAGTGACGCAGAATGCGAGCGGGCAGGTCGAAAGAGAAGGAAATCAGCGGATATGCTCAGTATTCATTGAGTTAAACGAAAATACCTACTGATTAATGAGCACTAGGACAATATTTAGCAGTGTTATACTTTTGCAGAGTAGTGTAGCCCTCGCTACTGCGAGTTCCGGGTAGAAGAAGTTTTAATAAACGGGGGTCTCCATAAACTCCAGAATGAAGAATGAACTATTTAATCTGCTCAGCGCCTGCGATAATGCCTGTGGGGATTAATATGCAGACAGGAAGGGACTCTTCTGCTATCTCCAAGACGCTATGTGCAGATCCTCTCCACAATGAAGTTCAAGCAGCTCGAATCAGCTCCACCAACATGGTGGTCTGTGTGGCCACTTCCTCGCCACATTGCGGTGATCAGTACGCTCGTCTCTCCGACACACGCTTCGCAATCACGTAACTCGCTTTGCCGACAAGTCCGCCGAGTAGGATGATGGTGGCCTAGTTGGATTATTCAATGCCTGCCGTTCTAGTCAACCATTGCTACGAATAACTTGTGCCTATTGAAGAAAGTTCGGTTCCCACGGCTCAAAATGTCTTCAATTGCGGATAGCGTAATCTCCATACCTCCACAGAAGCCGTAAGTAATGTGAGACGGAGCAGCGCCTTCCCCGTCGCCACGACCCCCATCGAGACAGACGTGCAGTGTTATTTAAGCACACGCTCCGTCAGTTAGCTGTGTCAAGAGCCAACAAGAACGTTTATGTACTGCCGCTTGTTCTCTTCCAGGCCACTATTTGTGTGCCCGTTTGTGCTTGTGTAAATGCCGAATGGAACACTTCAGCGCCGCCACGCGTTTTTCTTGACTCCGATCTCCTCTAGGTGCTTCCGATTATCGGAGCCCTGGTCGTGCTCTCCACAGCAGTTCTTTAGATGGAATGGAGTTCCACTGAATGAGACGTACTCTGACTGCTGCAGCTGCAGCGAGGCTCGGGTTGAGTTTACTGTGGAAGTGCTCACCTTCGAGGCAGCCTGTGTTCGTAATGACCCCACATCCACGCCACTTTGTGCAGCATTCTTTGTTATCCCCGTTGAGAGTGTACTTATCGTCTCCTCTGCTCATCCTTCTCACGTAGCCAGACGTAGGGGACAATGTCCGAATATGTTTCTGCCAATTAAAAGGTACTGCATCTGGGCTATGCATTGGCAGATGAAGCGAAGTTCGTGGTAGCCCTGCCCATACTCAAATGCAGTTATTTTTTTAAGAGAGACTCTCAAGTTCCACTGCATGCAGATCACTATCCAAGTGATGACATTGTCCATAGGGAGAATGTGAATATTAATGAATATATCCTGATCACTTCAAGGAGTCCAACTCTCTCGTGGTGTGTTGAGACTGTGCCGATTCCCTAACTGCATCTGCTTTTTCTACCACGCAGCCCTTATTCCCTCCATTTTCAGTTATGGATGAGGGGAGTGGGAAATTGTCGAGGTCAGTGGCCGACATGAAGATGCTCTCACAAAGATCGTAGTGACAGTCGCCGAGGCAATGGACATTTGGGATCATTTGGTTCCTCAGCCGCTCACAATTTTTTATGCATTAGCATGAAGAACCGGGTCAGCCAATATTTATTGTATGCATGTGTGTAAATGAGTTCGTCTACTCGCGCCATTGCCTCGCTCACAAAGGGTCACCCATCGCTGGTTGTGTCACTTTTCAAACAATGATCTCGAAGACGTTGTTTTCGAAGGTGTAAACAGAGTATTCGGTTTGACTTCAAGTTCACACATAGAAGTGTGTTGCATCGAAGACCCGAACCGTTTACACATAAGCGGGCGACTCCATCAAATTGGCGCTCGCATGATAATAGCCAATTCGTCCTCATTTGCAACGTGCAAAGTGATAGGAAGAGAGGATGGAGAGGAGGAGCATATGAACCACCCTCAGTACCGGTTGGCGGAATTAAAAGGCTTCCTGCACTGAGCAAGACGTCTAAGATAGGCTTGTTTGCGCAGACTGTTGACCAACTTGGAAGCCAGTCCTTCTAGCTTGGGGTTTGGGTCTTCCATTCTACGTTGGCGGATGTCCGAAGAGGGGAAAGCGATTTTTTTTTTTTTTTGATACGGTGCAGCACTACAGTGTCGACTTCCTCCCCGTGGCGGGTTTTTACTATCACGGTGAAGAACTGTGCGATGTGTACTTGGACTAGATTTCTTCACTGCTGAAACCTCCTCTCCATGTTTCTGATTGGCGTATCTCTGATCTCTCCACCAACGACAGTTGTTCCCGACAGAGTAACGACTGCATTTGAAGAGAGGTGCTTAACTTTAGGCCAGTCTAAATTCCGAGTGAGCCCGCATCGCCTCCCCTTCGAAAGAGCATCCTTCCTCGAAGAGGCCATGTTCTTTATTATCACATTAATGCATACTTTCCCAATTGGCTTGCGCACCTCAACACCTCTGTTCAATTTAACTCCTACTTCATCGCTGTGTTTTTCACTACCGAAAGAACTGTTCTGCACATTGCAATGCAGTCCTCCGGTCGAAAAGGCTGACGAAGAAGTACTTTGTCGCGTAAAGTACGCAGAGTGGCATATTAAGTTAAATGAACCCGGATTATGCATAGTGCAAAAAGTAGTTTTCAACTCATCTTTGCATGCATTCAGCAAGTCATTAGCGAAGCTGCTACGTCATATTGGCAGTCAACTGCGTCAGGCACTCCGCTAGTCAGCTTTGACAAACGCACATTATTTCACTTTGCTCTGACCCGTAAATTACAATCCACAAGACAATTTTTCACCACTGGTGAAATAGTGCGATAAACCGATAAAGTGGATACTGCCAGCCAGAGAGAGAGAAGAGAGGTGCGCGAAATTTCGTCGCCGAAGGGAGTAGTTCGAACAGCGCCCCTCATCTCGCTCACAGTGATGTTTTTAAGTTTAGACATATTTGGTCAGATCAATATCGCAAACTCCTTAAGGAGGCAGTTCCAGCGTTGCTTTGAGCACGAGTCCCAATTTAGGCATTCATACCAACAATACACTCTTCCATCTTTGCGTTTAAAAATGTGAATCTGCGTGAAGGTGTGTGAATATAAAGCTAATTTAGAGAAATAACACGAGGTTGATGTTATCAGAAAAGTTCAGAGTGTCTGCCGCCTTTCAAAGGGATTCTTCAACTCGGGTTCTCGAGGTATGTGAGGAGGCAGTGTATAGTCCATTGGGACATAGAAGATCACAGCTAGGGCATCTAAAGGGAATAACACGTGTTGGCTGCAACAACGGTAATGCTTTACCTCTTCCTATTTTCTTTGAATTTCCTGTGGTGGGCGGCTCGTTGTGTCGGCTCACAAGAAGGAAGTGGATAACCAGGGTCCTGGGTGTTTCCCCAGGCTATGGCCTTCACCGACGCCCTTTTGGCCGAAAGTTACTCAACTATGAGGTTATTGATGTTGTTTGACCTAGCGGCTTGTGACTTGCTAACCCATCAACTTGTGGAACGTGTGTTATCGGTATGGTGTGGTTCCTTCATAATCTTTCTTCTCCCTCATACTCTCCTTAGAAAAAATTTGAGATGTCGACCATCCAATAGAAGATCATAACAATCAGCCTTCATTCGTATTGAAACTGCTTGATTCATTCGTGTAATCAAGCAAGGAGTGACATTTCAGCTAAGCACACAGGTCAGTGGATGTGAGATTTACTCCGGCCGACGCCAATCACAAGGATCCGACGGGGATAATTGGCATATACATTCAAACACAATTCCATTTCATATCACAGTCTTTATTAGGTGAAATGCCCACTAGTTAATTGATGTCTTAAACCACTGAGATGCTAAGGAAAGTGGGCATTTTGCGAGTGAGTGTCGAATGTCATCTAACGTGAGATCATAACTAATCCAGAATGAAAAATTCGAAATTTGGGTGATTTCGTGAAAGTAACCGATGTGACAGAGAGGCGATGAGAATTCCTTATTAATTCAAATGAACGATTATAAGGTGCCCACACCCACCAAGGAAGGTTGTGAGGCCGATAATACCGCTGAAGTGTGGGCAAAGTTTTGACAAGATAAGGTTGCGTGAAAAAATTGCGGAAGCTGCGACTACTTTTTTGTGACATTGCGAAAAAGGCGAAGTGGTGCGCGTAGGGAAGTGCCCTTCTCCTACCAGAGGTAGGGAGACTTTTCAAGTCAAACGTAACAAGACTCCCTTCAAATGCACAACCCAGTGGAATTCGGGTCCTAACTGCCCCTGCGCGACGACTGGAGGTGGCTGGTATCGAAAGGGGAGCCAGAACGGTGCATCAATCACACTCTTCGAAACCCGGCTTTTTTTTTTAAATGTGCACTCACGCGCGTATAACATCGCTATCTGTGTTCAGATTTCTACGTTCGATAACGGCTCCATTTTTTCCCGCACATCCTGAGAGCCAGCAGGTAGATCCTGCAGTTTCCACACAGAAGCACACCCAAACACCACAAAGACATCATCATCATCATATCATCATCAAACCCAGCAGCAACAACAACAATAACGACAAGGAGAATAGTAGGAATAGATTGAGTGACACGCGGATATCTGTGAAACGAGTGGCGGTTGCCTATCTAATCACTTCATGCAGCTGTTTCATTGCCTTGGAAGAACACACACTCTCGTACTTGTTCTTGTTCAAATGGCTGGTACGTTCAGACACGTGAGGCGGTTATGTGCAGGAACACATTTTTACAGGGAAGTCCCACCTCCTCGGGCAAAGGCTGCAAGCAGACGAAGCGTGTATGGTTTGGACTTATTTTTGGAAAGCGGCAGTCTACGTATCCTACCCATGGATGAGAAGCATAAGTTTTAATCGGAGTAGTTAAAAGGAGAAACAAACTACCACTGAAGAAAATCTGCTCTTTGTGAGTGAGCATAATTTGGGAGAGAGATAATAACATCGTGATCAACTGTCGAGAGTGTGTGACGTATAGCTGAAAATCAGAACGCTTCGTGTGTTTGATTGGATTGTCCAACCGTGAAATGTTAATGTGCTTTTTTGAGCACGAGGCAAATGAGATAACGTTCATTATTTTTGAAGTTGTAATCTTCTCAGCCCCCCATTGACTAAAACGAGGCACCACGCGAGAAAGAAGAGAGAAAAGAAGAGAGAGAGAGAATGCTCCCTCAGTATCACGATTCAAATTATTTCCCCCATTGAGTCAAATGTCTATAATCATACATGTAAAACATGAATACTTAGCCATGAGATATTCCGCAAGAGCTGGAAACAAAAATGCACATCCTTACATTGCACTCTTCTTCTGCCTACTCCAAAAATGGGGACGAGATTGATTACTGAATGGGAGTTAATTGAAACATGCCCCGAGACGCACACATAAATGTAATGGCCGTGAAGTCTTTGAGCACACCGACCACTTCTACTATGTCTTATCTAGAATGCTTTTATTATTAGGCTGATACACAGCACACACTACACAGGCAGCCTACTTATCTCTGGATGAATCAACAAAAAGACGCTTAATCGAGTTTTCGACAGCAATTGTTATATGAAAAATTTGACACCAAAAGGCGTGAAAAGAGAGATAGTCTAGAGAGGATGACAATCTATTTGATCACAGGACTAGTATTCATTAGATTACGTCGCATTTCATCATTATTCGATGAAGCGCAATCTCGTGTATAATATAACTTATATATATATCGAGCGGCATGTAAAGCTCGCAAATCGACCTAAGTGTAGAACATTGCTTAACTTGTGTAGATGGCTGAATGTTGTCAAGCGTATAATGTGGTGTTGATTGTGATATGTCTACACGACCTCTAATTGTGGTATATCAAGTTTGGAACTGTGATATGGTCTTACTTCCTTTGGTGAGTGAATTTAGTGAAGTAGAGTGTTTCGACCTCACAATCTTGTTCACTTTACCACCAAGAACTTGCGGATTTTCTTCAAATCAGCCGATAATTGCGGTCTCTGTGGTATATTATATGACCGACCTATGGCATGCGGTCCCTCACTTGCCGGCTGAACAGTCTCACGTCTCGCCATGTGCTTTATTGGTCATTTGACATGCTCACATCACAATAGCAAGAGGCTCCCGGCAAACCCTTCATATACAAACGAAAGTCGCGTCGACGCGTCCAGAGCATACTTCTAAATATGGCGTAGACGGGGAAACAGACAATGGTGGAGGCCAGAGTACAGCACTCAAGGAACCTCGTGATGTACTACGCGGCGCTACTCTGAGAAAGATCTGGCCGTCTCGGAGACGTCACAATCTACGCGGACACATGAAACGAATGACGTCACCCTGACGTCAGTCCGTGACAAGGGGTTAAGTTGCGCAAATAACTTCCTCTAAACTACCTACTCCGGTTGATGCCGAAAGCAGGAGATTGGGGTGAAAGTGAAAATGTATGTCAGGTGGAGGCAGAGAAGTATGATTTGCCCCGCCTGCAAGGGAGTCACCCTTAACGCAGTAGACCTCACAATCTCTCGTGCTCTCTTCACCGTCTGTGTCAACGTCGTCAGTGGCTAGAATCACCTTTATGCAGGTAGTGAGTGTGCAGGGGAGAAGAGGCACGTAGGACTTACGACTTTCATAACATGTTTTCGTTCACGCCATTACACACGAATGGTAAACGAAGAGGTGTGCAGTTAATTCTCACACTCAAGCGCTGCCCAAATTGTGCGATTCAGTGGGTGTGAAGAAACAAAGGTAAATATGACATCTTGTGATTAGCCTGAGGTTCCCCTTTGAGGGAAAGTGTTAGAAGTCGGGGATTGGAAGCCAAAAATTCTTGAATGAGGAGAAAAAAAGCAGAAGTTCATCGGAAAAAGTGTTTCGAAATTATTTACAAATAAATGGGTCGGGCAGAATATATCTAGGCACTCCTTAGCTGAACAGCAGCTAGTGGAAGTGTCAAGCCTAGCTACGAAGAGCAGATGATAAATCGCAATCAAACGTGACAAGGAACGATTAGCTGGACATGAACAAACAGACACACTGTCCACGTGAAAGAGTGTGACAAACTCTTACCAGTTCTCTTTCTCGGTTCTCAATCGACTTGTTTCCAAATCACCTTACCCCCCAATCTGGTGCAACACTTCCTTCAGAAAAATTAAGCCTTCGGGGCTTGTGATTACTCGTGAACAAAGCGTTCACAGGCAACCGGGTCACATCGACCGACCCCTCTCGACTCCAACAGTTGGCCTGTCCATGAGTCCACTCACTCGTAGGCCGCCGTGGTATGCTCACGGATGCATTGTTTATATTCCCTTCCTTTTTATCAAAACGACGTCTTGAAAGTCCTTTTAATCTAGCTGATGACACAGATATAATCGAGCTCATCCTGCAAGACGAAAAGCGCAAGCCTCCACCGTCTGGAGGTCAAAGTGTAGTCATCAGTGCAATTCACTCACTCGACCTTTCATCCGTACGCGATGGTCACACTTCTCATGACGTTCTTCGTCGCGACTGCGCATGTGAGTGCATGAGAGTATATAGTTGTGACGCCACTCATTCGCTCCACTGAGCGATCGCGGGATCACGCGACGCGTTTCCATGTGACAGCACTCAAAGGCACTGTTCACCAGCCGGATGGAATCTTACGCTCTTTCGATGGCGTCCAAGATAGTGTCGAGAATCCAAGTGAGTGCTCGCTAATTATGGCACAAATTGTAACACAACCGACTTTTCGTCCACGCCCAAACTATTAGTGGCGTAATCACTTGGAAATGGGAAGAGAAGGAAAAATGTTCCCACCGTTTACACTCACCGCGCTCACAATCACGTCCGATGAGCACTTAGTGTTGAGGTAGGGGAAGGATTGCTTGATTAGAATGCTCGAAAATATCTCCCCTCTCGTTTGAAAGCAGCGATTCTGCAGCCTGGAGAGAATGGAACTCTGACTCTGTTGGATGTCGCATTATGCTACCTCCAGTGAAGGCCATCTTGCAGTCAACATCCACGACAATTCACTGGGACACCGAGGTCGCATCGAGTGTCTCACGGCTTTCCCTTTGGTTCCTCTGTTAGGCCTGCCTTAAAGCTAAACGCCTACTAACTCGTCATTTCTCCTCTAAATCGCTAACCCATTGATGCCATGGTGGTCTTTGATCCCGTGCTCCTCGCGTCTTTCTGGAATGGAGATCCGCGGATTATGGCTACTTTGCTTGTATTCAATCTGGCTAACATTCAGTGTCATTTACGACATTCTGCCAATGATTGCGCAAGTCATATACGCCTTTTGGAAACACTCTGCTTCCATGTCTGCTTAATGCACTTGTGGCTAACGCTGGTCTATTCCCTTAAATATAATTTGTAGTTGCGCAAGAGGGAATTGTCTGCGGATGAGATCTCGGGTGAAAGTGGACGATGTGGTAGAATTTTTCATGTTGTCGAGGAGTTATTTGATTTGGGAGCAGTAATTGAAGCTTTAAATGGTCATTGTTCAGCGCTCCCATGCAGTAGTGTTGCGCCGTGCCAAACGGACAACTGCTGGGACTGTTTTCCTTTGTAGACTCTTCTCTGAAGTGACATCATTTGACTGCACGACAAGATGACTCCGCTGCTGTTATGGTTCACCTGGTTTATCATAGAAGGAAGACAGAGTGGATCACCTCGGCGAGCCATTCCACCGTCTGGTGACAGAAAAAGTCTTCAGACGAGATCGACTCGGGCTTCCCGGCGTTGCTGAAGCTGCATTGTAAACAAGCATGCCAGAATGAATGTGGGGTTTGCCGAGCTCTCAACCGGAGACTAGCAACGATGCGTGCAGTTGTGGCCTTTTTCCCGGACTATAGCATCTTCACAGAATATAGATTTGGTGGTTGCACTCATTTACTTGCGTGCGTGCAAACTGCCGAAAATCGGACGTG
>QEYB01000773.1:0-31809 GCA_017562135.1 Dipylidium caninum
GTGGAGAGACTAAATTAGTGACGAATAGGTTGCCACCATCAGGCAGTTCCAATTGACGGGACTGCATATAAGAAGATAGGATAGACGGGCCGTAGATCTCGAGTGAAAAGGAGTGACGAGGCGATGTGGGACAGATGAGCAAGCGTTATTACTTACCAGCTTCATAGTTCGACGTGCGTCTCCCTCGCCACCTCCCTCCCTCTACACTTCGCGTCGAGTTCAATGACATTGAGCATAAACGTGAACTACATTCTCTTTGAAGGAAAGCAGAAACAAAACCCCCAAAAACCCCAAATACCCCAAACATCCAACACAAAAAACAACCAGCCAACAAAATCAACACCCAAAAAATGCCGAGAGGTGATAGAATGAGCAAACGGATATTTATAGACAGCGAATGCAGGTTGTACTATGAACCTCGCAGAATATTATCATCGCATGTTGCCCACATCTTGACACAAATTAATAAAGAAGATGCAGAAAATTTGTAATAGAGAAGAAGGGGAATTTATTTTGCATTTGATATGGCACGCACGATTTACAGAATAACGGCCGCAACTGTCAACAGATTTAAAAGCGCGCATATTCCATTTACAGAAGTCAGCGGAAATAACGAGTGTCCCGTGGACAGGCGATCGAGAGGAGCCACAGGAGTGATGAAAGCTTTAGTTTTGACAAGTCAATCGTAGGAATAGGGAATGTGGGAGCGTTTATTTCCCAATTGAGGTCGATGAATGAGTTCTTTAGTCAAAAGTACGTACAAGAATAGGAATATGTCCAACGTGGAACGAGCGGACTTTGAAGTTAGACGCTGACGAAGGCGGACAACTGTATAGGTGGCGTATTGCTTTAGCATGTTGTCTGCAACAGCCTGCCGTTTTTTTCCCGATGAATATCCAGACAAGTTGTAATTCGTCCGCTTCTTTTGCTTGCTGTTTCTCTACTCTAATAATGTTCCTTTGTGTTTATCTCCTTCCCCTTTCTCCATCACCACTCGTCTTCCTGCTTCCTCTCCACCTCCGCGTTTCATGTCTGCTTCCATCTCTTATCCGGCCTCCTCTTCCCAACCTCCCTCCACTTCCATTTCCAATTGCGTTGACGTTTCTATTATTTGGCATTATTCAATCTCTCATGAGCTTTGGCCGTCACTTACCACTTTCAATCACGGTCTCTGCAAGGCATATTGACTCCTGATTTGATCTCACCTTTACGCCCCAGTCTCCTTGGCCATTCCACTTCTCATGTCGCCAGTTTCGACGGACCTTCCGGTTCCACCAGTTACAAAAGCGGCCTCTTGGGCCCTCCTGTGTCCAGGTGTCTAGGTTCATATCCCCTCCAGAAGAACTGTTGTCTCTTGGCCCGACAATGACGCACTCGTCCTACCGAAATCTAGCATTTCCTCACCATGATACAAGGACGACAAGACAAACAGGATTAAGTGAAAATGTGGAATTTCAGAAATCATGCTTAAGAACCACCATTTATTAAGCTAAGTACCGTGGCATCAATTTCAGGCTAGTGAAAAGCTTATTTGCGTCGCATCACTACGAATTACGTCGGCAGGGCAGATATTCCCACGCGATGACATACACAAGGACGACTAGAAGACGTACGCGATGTGGCATGGCAGAAGGAGCTAGCTCGAATGCCCTACTCTTATCATTAAACTGCTATCGTGGTTGTGAGTGAAGTTATCCGACTTACGAGAGCAGATACAATTGGTTTTAGACCATTTTCCACCAAGCCGCACGGTTTACAGGGAGCCTCGTCAAAGGCTTGGGCTGAGGCTTATGTGGTAAGAGCCTTGAAACCTTTCAACCCCAGCAGCTTTTTTCATTACCTCTTCGCACCACTAAGATCGGTCGCATGTCCATAACACAATCCCAATTAACGTCGTCTTCCGAAGTCTATCCGCGGAAAGACTTTGAGCTGCCCTAGCTTTTCCTTTCTGTATGTAATGTGAAACACTCCATGTATCCAGAGTCTTGAGTTCCCAGTTCAGTCTATTGACCATGCACGAGAGTTCAATGGCAGGAGGATTAGGGGAAGAAGTGTGTGAGTAGCAGTTGATAGGAAGACGATGTGTTGAACGAAGATATTGTCAGTGCCTTACCCGAGTGTATCATCGTCCAAGCAATTTTGCGCCGCTAATTAAGGATGTCGTTATTCCATGACATCCCCGGAGATCGACGCGGACTTGGGCTGTTTTCAATCGCAAGTGAATGGAAGCGTCAATGGGAGCTCGTAGCTGCAAACACGCCATCACGCAAATAATGTGAGGCTGTGCGCATGCGCGAACTTTCGATTATAGTTTACGTCGAGGTGAGGTGAGGTGGAAGAGGAAGGGAAAATTCAAACGGCAATTTGCAAACACGTAGGAGGTGATTTTAGAGGGGCAGCAGGGAAAATACTACTGGTGTGAAGAGAATCACTGAAACTCGCATTACAAGGAGAGTTGAAGATTCCCTCATTTCACTTTGGCAACTATTGATGTATACGGTCAAAGCAGAGTCCCCAAATTGCAATTGAATGCCAACAAAATTATTCTCTGTTCTATATTATAGGATGACGACCCCACTCGACGATTAACAGGCCTGTGTGGTAAAAGGTGAATGAGTACTAATTTGGCAATTCCCTTCATCCGCCTGACTTCTCAAAAAGTCCCATTCTAAAAATGGGTTTTATGGGTTGGGACGAGATCTATGGAGGGATCGAAGAAGCTTGGCCGGCGTAATTCACATTGTAATCGCTTTCTTTTTACCCAAGAAAGGATACCTTTTTCGTAGGCTTGTCTTTCCCCTCTGCCCTATTTATGTGCAGATTTTCTTCGTACCTACAATCCGGTCGGTGAGTTGAAACCGTTGGAATATGATGAAGACTAACACTATTTTGTTTTCTCTATTGGGGAGGATCCCGACAGTGGAAGGTTCCATCACTGGCTAGCTGCGAAGGAAAATGCTGTTGAGGAAGAACGCTCTCTGCACATTGCGAGAACAGTCACCCACTACCGTTATTCTCAACCAATTTTTTATAGTTTTGTGCTGAGTCCACTTAACTGCAACTCGTCCACGGAATGATTTTTGTTTAAGTTAAGCTCCCCTGACTGCAATTCATTCACTCACTGATCCCTGCTCCCACGTCAGACCGACTTCCTCACGATGACCACCCCATCCGCTTGGGGTTGGCGTGCGTTTTCTTGCGTCCCTTGACCGCCTGCCGAAATACTTTGTATCCCTCCAGTGCACTAAGTCTATTTGAGTTGTATCATCTTGGGAAGTGAGATAGCACTAGTATTTCTGTGCACCAAGAGGAATAAATTAGACTTGATAAGCCCGAGGTCATCACCTATGAGATTCCCCACACCGATGGATTGTCTCTCGTTTGCCCACGAAGCCATGAAGAGCGACATCTTGTAGGTGGTTGAGTAGAAGTGAGTGGACAGTTGAAACAGAACAGTCAGTTGCCGACTAGCCTTAACTCATTCAAGTTCACCCTGAGTGGCGATAGCATAATTCTTAAAATAGCCATGTATGTTGAGAATGAGGTGGAAATAAGTTCCTTCAGTTAATGTGCCTTATTAAAATTGCTTTAGTGACAGCAGGTGCACCTAAAAAATCTTGGAGGGCAAAACGAAATCTAGAGTGTTGGACAGATGCAACGTAGCGTATATTTGAGGAAATCGGGACGAAAAAAGAACGAGTCGAGATGAAACAATTTTGGCTTAGCAGTCGACGTTTCCTCATAGAGACATCTCACACCCATCGTTCACGCCGACGTTCCAGGACGGTTGTACGCAGCACACGTTGAGAAGTTCAAGAAGGGTCTCTTTGTGCTCCATGGATCCCTAACGGGAATGACGGTTTGCACCACAGACCCCACGGTTAGTCGTTTGATATGTGAGAGTCAGCAGTTCTTCCCTCTAGTCTATGTGCACCATATGTCACATACGTTCAGCGCTGATTGCATAGACTACTCGTGTGCCAAGACAAGCATTATGAAGATGACGTGTAAGTACACAAGTCCACCTTCTCATCAAAAGCTATCAGCACCACGGGAGCTTTACCACTGCCAGAGACAGGTGGCGCCGGTGCCAATCAACTTGAGACAGGTTCAGATACCACAAGGAAATGTGTACGCTAGCTTGTTTTCCACCTCATTCTGAACCAACACAGTCTCATGTTGGAGGACGTTAACGATCACCTTTAGAAATTCCGCTGATGTTTACCTTGTTGGGTTAGGAGTGAAAGGGTGGGAGAAGATGCATTTGTCGAACATGAGGGTTCAATCGCACGATCGACCCTGTCTAACTAGCTAACCGGTGAGCTTCAAGCAGTGTTAGTTTCATCATTTCTTGGGTATACATTATACGTACGTGAGGCAGCGCCGCCACTCGAAATATTTCTTTGTCCTCCGATGATCAGCACACGATTGAATTATATGGGGAAGCAAGAAGAAAGCCCACAAAACTCTTCATTTGTACCTACCACCGTTTCCCAAACGCGAGGCCAACTACTGGCACCGCCTCTCACGATGAAGGCAATGAGTTGTGGTTAGTCAGCGATAAGCTATTCTGTCAAAACTTTCCACCCATCTTTAACCATCGCTTTCTGGATGTCTCTCGATGCGGGTAAGGCTACTGAGTGTGACATCGCCTTAGTGCTGCCTTATTCCGCTCACCGTAGATAAATACTCGTTTTACCTCAGTTCTCTCTGGTGCGCGCATCACCGAGAGAAATGGTCTTTTGTCGATTCCTAAGTGGAAGCCTTAATTTCCGAAGACGATGACGTGTGCTCCAAGGCCTTCCGGAAGAATGACATTGAAGAACTCAAATACCTCAACTCGGCAAATGTGTCAGAATGAAGAACTTTCAAAGCACTGTTTAGAATGCAGAGTATGAGGAGGATGCAGGAAAGAACAGTTCCAACCTCTTATCGGCTGACAGGTCACAGCGTGAACTTCGGTGGAACGCTCGAGGAGTATTTAGCGAGTAGATGAATTGCAGTTATTCGGAAGACGAGTTACAGTGATCTGCACTCCCACCGGGGCTATAAAAGTCGAGGAAGGACGGGACGAGGTGACTGTTTTAACAATTTGAAAGGGTAGTCCCTGGCTAATTCGCTCGCCGCTGACGGTATATTCCAATATAGGCCTGTCTCTCAACGAAAACAACCACAGTCCCAAGGAGAAATCAAATAAACGAGTACTAGTCTTCATCACATTCCAACGGTTTCAACTGACCGACCAAAACGTATATAAGTCGAACTTCTGCGTATAAAAGAGGGTTTAAGCAGAAGCGAAACGCCTAAAGAAATGGAATTTTTTTCCGTCGGACAACAGAAAGCCGTCATGATGAAAATTATGTGGGCTTAATTCCCTCCACTTCCCCTGACAGATCTCTTCCTCATCTACCAAACCGGAATTTAAGTAGCGGATTAAAAAAATGGCAAATGCGTGCTCATAAGCACTTTCACACTAGTTTGTTAAATCGTTGAGTAGGGTTGATGTCATGTCTAAATGGTGTCCTCTAATCTCGACAGAGTGGAAAGTTGCTCGCATTTAACTGCGGTTGGACGAAGTATACTTCGGTCGCGCACCTCAATCAGTTGCCCATAGTGAAAAGACGATCTCACCGACTCTCCTTCCTCTCCATGTAATACAAAATCCCGCGACTTCTCCGCTACTGTTACTTCTTCTCTTTAAATTTTCTTTGCTGTTTTTAAAAGGCCATGTTTGCATTTCGTTTTCTACTTCACCTCACTTTGACGTTAATTAAAATCAGAAGTATGCAAATGAGTGCGGGCTAACACTTAAGTAATGTGCGCTTGCAGCAACGGACTCTCGTTGACTCTTCCGTTCACGTTGGACTGTTAACCATCTAAGTTCGCATCGTTATCCAGAGGGTGTCATGGAATGGCGACACCCTTAAAGAGCGACTCGGGGAGACACTGACAATATCGTCGTTCAACACGGAGTCATCTATCAACTGCTACTCACAATTTTTCCCTACACCTTCCTGGCATGGACTCCGCCTAAAGCGGTAACAATATTGAAGGTCGTGAGACAATGAGACCGCAGCAAAGTGCTCACACTTCGTCAGCCCCAACAGCCCACTCACTAAGTGATATAATGTGTAATTAACTTGCACCATTAAGCGTTCCGAATTAACCAACTTAGGAATTTAGCACTTGTTCTCCAACCTGACAAACTTATTCGTCTGTTTATGAACGATCGTAGGTTTAAGTCGCGATCTCCTCGGTCGACCTGAGGCATTGGAGGTCTTTGCAGATGTACAGAAGTGGCGACTGAGTCTTGAAGTGAATCCGTCCTCTCCCCGTGACTATGACTAATCTGGTGCAGGCTCTTGGTTTGTTAATTCTCAAATGAATCCACGCTTTCGTTTCACTCATCGACTTTCTCTTATCATACATCACAAAAGGCCCCCAGCATGCAGCGTTACCAAATTGCGGAGTTGGACCAACGTGGCGACTATCTACCACGTTGATTGGTTAGTTGGCATCGAGGCAGTGATAGTGGAGTGGAGACTGTGCAGCCAGTGATCTCTCTGCTTCCAGCTACTCTCCTTCAGCTGCCATAGCCGCACCATCAAAAAACAAATTTAAGCATGATAGAACCGGTTGATAAGTGCCACTTACAGCGCTCGCTTGGTTGAACTGACGGAAGCCGCGTGACGAAAGCCTTAAATAGACCCAAACGTCGATCAGCTTCATTCGACTGCAAATTAGGCTGCCAGAGAAGCCGTATTCGAGATTGCGGTGACTGGGACCTGACGTCATCTTTCAGTCATAATTCAGGCAATCTTGACCGAGAGAACGCAATACGCCGAATTGATGTATAAGTGGAAGGCGTCGTTCGTCCACATTCTCGTCACAGTCTTTCAGAGTAGGAAGTCTCGTCGTGACAGCGAAGTTAGCACCTCGGGTTCACGACTTCGTGGTCGGATGTGGAGGGGAGCGGATGCGATGACCGCTCCCCCACAGTGGGTTGACTTTAGGTGTGACTGCCAATGTCCAACCATGCAGTGCTACTGAAACTCTGTGTTGGTGGACATCTCGTCTTGTTCACTCTTATTGTGAAGGGTTCAAATAGGTATCTAAAGGCATCCTCCAGTATTCTGCATACAGCAAGTAGTGAGGCGTCAGCAGTCGAAAGGTATTTTTAAATTTGCTAAATCCTCATCTCTCAGTTTATATCTTGATAGCTACAAGCGGGAGTAAAGACGTCTTTGTAGAGGTCTGACACACAAGTTATGAAGGTGAATCCTTATACGAAAGTTCGTAGGACATGGGTTCGTCTTATTTTTGCTTACAAAGTGCGTATGCAAGACGGTCGAGAACTTGCAGGCGGTGCAGCCTCATGTGAGAATACCGACTCAGTCGCCTCTTTATCCTCCGAGATGATCAAGGCGATAGGTTTCTCTACCCTCCCTGATTCTGCCGCCGGTCGGGTTGTGGAGACGGGCGCCACGCCCATCTACGTCTACTTTGCGGCATTCATCACGTTTATTGTGACAGTACAGAACCCCTCGGTAAGTCTGTTGCCGGTGGTCTTTTCAGCAATGTGTACTTTTGGCTGGTGGTTGCGCAGGTGCTATGTTGATAGGCACCTACTTTTCGAGGTTGTGTGAAATGGGCGCTTAGTTGCCATGTGGACGAAAGGCTTGTCAGTACCTTTAGACATTACTTCCGTTTAAGACTTTCTATTCCACAGGGCTTCTGTGCGAAGCGAGAGACCCCGAGTTTCCCGAGTAAATCAGAAGAAGCGCCATACAAATCCCTGCATGCAGATCACCACAGCAGTCTGCTACGCTCTCCACAGTTTCCCAGCAGTAAGGGGTCCAGTTTGTAGAAGGAACGTTCCTGAGGAACTCAAGGCTGCCTAAACACCACACGTCGGGCCCCTTGAAGGCGGGTCTGCAGAAGACCTGCAACATGGTTGTGCCTCTGGTTTGATTTGGCGGAATGAAATGAGAGACTGACCGGCATGTGCTCACTCACCCCACTTGTGGGGCTAATATCCTCCCTTCTTATTATTTGAAAGAAAGTTTTTCACAAGGAAGCGTGTGGGCCAAAAACTGTCCACATCTAATAGAGCCAGGCCAAAGCCAAGAAAGAGGAATTCAAGGAGGGCAAAAGTAAAGCATATGTGGAATCATGGTGCAATTACTCATTGCATCAAATAAGCCACTTAAAGTCTTTTAGGAAATAAAACTTTAGACACGCCAGCAGCCCATTTTAGTGCTTTAGTGGACGGGTGCTCCGGTTCACTATGACGTGAAGCGCCTCGTCGAGGGTGTGAAAGTCCTCTTTCGAGTAAAGATTGTCCACATTAAATAAAGAACGCTTCCTACAAAAGGATATATTCCATTACGGAATCCGACTATTGGGTCTTCGTACACGTTTTGCATTTCGTCATAAAAATCGTTTTTGCCCAACATAGATATCATAGGGTACCTTGTGTAGCAATTTTGCTTCCTTTCTATGGAGCAAAAAATTGTTCCAAAAGATCGGGCAAAAAGGCCTGGAGTAGTACTTTACCAACACAAACTGACCTAATTGGTTCTCGGTTGTCTACAATGAATTGACAACCGTCCGATTAATGAGCTTAGACGAAAATGAGTATGAGTAAACTCACTATACAACATATTTTGCTCTTTCACATAACCTTCCGCTACGGTCTCACGCAGAATTACGTGTCAGCTACAGAAGTGGTGAGGATTTACCATCAAAAAGCATGCTTGATAAATACTAAGTAACACTCTCACTAAAATATTGCCTTTGGAGAGTGCGAATATCGCAGCCTCGGTCGCTCAATGGCATCCCCAACCGATCAATTCACAACAATCCAATGAACTACCACTTCTGATCCACTAAAACTATCGCAAAATATCTCCCTTTCTCGTCACTTTCATTTACCTTTCTGCAATAGGCAAATAGAGGCAATGGGCCCACTGCGGGTAACTGGCCTTGAGGGCTTGAGAACGAGTAAGGTTGAGGAGAATGGGACGAGAGTGGGGCTGAAAGGCACTTTTGCGAGGGAGAGAGGCAAGAGAGGAGAGGAGGGTAAAGGTGTGTGAAACGATGGTAAGCGATGGCGGCAGAGGAGTCGGACTGATGTTAAATAGAGCATAAAACGATGGCAAAATTTATGATTAGCTGGAGTGAAAATCAGCTCCCGTTTGCCTGCTACTTCTGTTAACATGTCTGTATGCCATTTCGCTGACGCTTCCGGGCCTCGCCTTCAAGTCTTCTGCGCTCTCTACTGACACACGAAAGTTGAGCGGGTGGCGGATGGCAGAGAGCATGATCCACTTGAAATACCCGGGTGCGAAGCCGAAGGTAGAGTTTCCTCAGGCCTAACGGTCACTGTGTGCTTCAGCAGGTCATCTAAAGCAGAATGACATTGTTGACACCCTTTGACAAACGTCAATGGGCGAATACGGTGAAAGTGGGATTGAAATAATTTTGTGCACCCCGAGAACCGAGATAGTGAAAATGGGTGGTGTAACACGACAGCGTCCACAATAGTCACACACTTCGACCATAAAAGCTAAGGCCGCATGCTGAACTTCACTTGTTACTCTTCTTAGCGTAAAGGTGGAGCGTGGAGTAGAGAAGAGGAATGGAGCGGAGGCAACCTCGAGCTGGCGATCGCTCGTGTTCACTGAGAAATTTGTCATACGTACAAAGGAGTGACTGACGATATCAGACCATATGGATGTCGAGGGTGAAATGAGTTGCGGTATTTCATATCGCCTTGGGATGTCGGTGTCGAGTTTTCTCCCGCGTTTCTCAAGCTCAAGGCCACATGAGAAACGAAGTTTTCTTCCTAAAAAAGGTACCATCATCTGTACATATGCACAGTGGGCTATTTGCACGCCACAGTCTTCCAAGTCTAAATGAAGGCAATGTGCTCTGTGGAGCAATTTGGCAGCCACGCTGAGACAACCTACTTCAAAAGGCGTATTGTGCCGAGAATGTGGCCGAATCCCGTCTCTCTGCCAACACTGAAACGTGTTAGTCCCTGGTCTCCACTCCTGCCCATGTAGTGAGTGGCAAGCGGAGTTGTAATCGAGAAGATCCCAGCCTTGAATGAAACACATCGACTGATTTCCAGTCACAGTTGACTAGTGATCTCGTCAAGGACTAGACCGATGTAAAATGATGATTGGTCCCCACCCTTTGCACGATCAGTGCCGCTCCTCTGAGCAATCTGAGTTGCAGTCCAAAGAAGGTGACCGACTTTTGGACTTATTTAAGGCCCCGTAAGGAGGCTATCCTCCTATCGAACCGGGAGGGCACTGCAGGCGGCATTTTTTCCTTTCGCCGTATCCTATTGCAATCCGTGCTTGATATTGCGAAAATGCTGGCTAAAGAGAAGCCATTAGAAGCAGAGAGATGATCATCTGTGCTATCTCCCGTTCACTCTCGCTGCTTCGACGCAGCAGTGGCGATTTCTCTCTGCATGAGAGGGAATCTCTGTCTTCTCAAAAAAATACAACAATTGTACGCCAAAATAAACCATTCGGGAAGGTGGCCTAGAAGAATAAACCATGCGGGTTAGTGTAAGCTTTCATTCAGTAATTCGTACAAGGAGTGTGCCTTCGCAGTTGTCTGCACCACATCGAGTCACGGTAAGTGACACACACATCCCAGAGATTGCAAGGAAATCATCGTCTAGCCTGGCATTGCTTTTGCGAATGTTAAATTTGCCTCTTTTCAATCTAGAGATCTTTTTGGTCCTCAGTTAAATGCTTATTAGGCGATTCTTAATTTTCGCTCGTGAACAGACATTGGAAAGATTTTGTTTACACGAAATGGCGACACGGGAAATACCACAAGCTCTCTCATTTGATATCAAAATAGAAACAAAAATTTAGACTGTAGTCAAAACTTGAGGGAAAAAAGACATGTCTAGTGCCATATTGGTTGCACGTGCGAAAGAATTACCTAAAGTATTTGCCATGTAACGTGGCGTTTTGCAATTAAGAGATTAGGAATATGGCAAATGAAGTATTGTGAAACTGAAGATTGTCATTGGCAGTCTAAACCTGAAAACAACGATTTGTCAACGGTGTTACCCGCCTCCCCACTGCTAATCACTTCTCTCTCCCATAATCTTGTTTGATACTGCTTCTCCCTCAACCTTCTTCAACACCATGTCAATTCTTCCAAATCCTTATTGTACAAAATGCATTGCCTACACTGTTACCCGCCTCTCCCCTATTTGCCTCAATTTCTCACTATTTTAATACCACCTTCCCTCCGTCCTTCAACAAGAGGCATTGTCTTTTATCCATTCTATGCCGACTCTCTCCCAATTACCACCTATTACTTGTGACAAGGGTTTGCGCACGCTGACACCCACATCTGCAGTATTCCATTAAACCTCCTTTATTGCATTTTAACACTGCCTCCTTCACTTACTCCGCCCTTATGCCCTTCCGCAAATCTCGACATTCCCACTTCTCCACACTATACCCTTCATTCAAAGCCTCAAACGCCAACATTTCCTTCTTCTATTTGTCATCATACTTGTGTCCTTTGATGCACATCAATCAATCATTGCACACGTCCAACAAGCAGTCTATAAGCCATCCAGTCTGCCATATTTACAAAACGTGAGCTCATTAACAGTGACAGGACAAACTTTGTCAACACTAAATACGTCCAACTCATATTCATGTCTTCAGACTGCAAGCACTTTAATCCAAGTGACATGGGGGAAAGGAAAAAAGTATCAAGTGAATGGGCCAATTTCCTCTTTCGGCTGTCTGTTCTATCCCGATGAAAGAAGAGAAGATAGGGATGCATCGCTAAAAGGCTTCAATTGGATCTACACGCAGACGGGGAGAAAACAGACTTCACAAAACTTTACCCACCATCTCCTGTTACAATTTCGATCAATTAGTCTCAAGGTTCAGAGAGGTTCATGGTAGCATCTACGTCATATGTGATTCGGTCTGGCGACTCTTTATCAAGTAGAAGAATGCCATTTTTTTGATTGTACTAAATCGCCTGAGATGTCGGAATATTTAAAATGCCTGATGAAGAGTGCATTCTTCTCTACGATGCCATCCACAAGTTAAATATTCACTTTAACTATGCCATTTTAACCAGACATTCACTTCAACAGACAAAAGTCCAGTTCAACACTTCTACTTCACGAGACCTGTGCTCCCGTCCAGTCAATACCAATTCCCATAATTCCCAACACTTCGCTCACGCTGCTACCTCACTGCCTGCCTGCCTGCCTGCCTCTCCTCCTCTCAACTAATCTCTTCTACCTCCAACATTCTCATTTAATATTGCTTCCCTCCCTCCCTCTTTCACTTCACCCTTCTTCAACGCCTGTCATCATCTCTCCCCCAATATATAACAAATAACTCCACATGATATGCGCACATACATCACACCTAGGTGAATAGTGAGAATTCCCACATTCTCAATGAAGCCACTACCAGATCACAAATGTCCACATAAGTAGAGCAATGGTATAACGCCCACGCCCAATATGCGAAACGCAAAGCCAATAAATCCACCTACTTGCCTTATAATTCCTCCTCACAAAAACACTCTACACTAGACCCAAAGGAACATCAAGTCCACATACTAAGAAGAACAACCTTTTACACAAGAGAGTATGCAAGTAGCCAATTACGACTATTACATGCACACAGCCGAATGCCTTTAAAACACAATGATCCCACCATTGATCTCCCACTCTCAGTTCCTTCACTGCCTTCGCGCACTCATGCAAATCGCATAGGCACGCGCCAGGGTCCGTTGAGAGCTAAGAGAATTATTTCAGAAAAATATGTGCTACCTGGGATACTGTGTCTTCCCCGCTAGTCGCCGTTTAGAACAATTTTCTCGTTTGTCCTGCTTTCAAGGGTACAAAACCCCAGTAAAGTGATTTATGCAATTGGCAGACTATTAAAATATGCGCTGCGGACACTCATAGTGGGAGGAAATCTTTTGCTCACATTTATAACATCCAACAACTTCGTTACTTCAGTCGGACAAGTTAAATGTCCCTTATACCTCAATGTACTTGACGCGATGGCAAGTGTAGATGCTGGGATGTTGCATCTGGAATTGAATAAGAGAAATCACGGAGGAATATGTTCACATTGAGTAGAAAGCGGGAAATGGGGTTGAGGAGCGTCTCGTGAATGCAATAATTTGAGCGAAGGCTGGTGTGGCTGTATGTCATGAATTCGGTGAAATAGCCGAAAGCAGTGTGTGATCGAGCTAAGCAGGGGGAGTTTGCAAGCAATCGCATTGCCAAATTTGTATTCGAGTTGGAGAAAGGGGGATGCAAGAACAAGGGCGTGTCGATGACAGCCAGTGATGTTGAAGGAAATTTGACTCGGTCCCAAATACAGAGTGAGGGGCATTTCCTTCTTTCTTTGACTATTAGTGTGTGCTATGAATGACCGTGTATTTGGCCTATGACGGTCTCCTTGATTGGATTAAAATACCACTCCCATTAACTGGTAGTTTGACGTTCGCGAAAGAAATCGCTCGAGGTTGCGGCAATTTGGAGTAATTTTCCATGTGAGACCTACAATGAACAACGTCGGCCTGAGAGAGAGTTGACGTATTATTGTTGGATGGTCTTTCCGAGGCGAAACAACTCCACTTGATTAGACCTTCCCGTTCTCCATACGATGTCTGTCGGTCAAGCAGTCGGACTGCAATTTTCTTGTCCTTTCTCAGGCGTCGGTTCTGCGGCGATGAGAACGGTGGTCGTGGCATTTACATGCAAGTGGTCTCTCTGCCTCTAAGTAAACTTTCTGCTGCTTGCCTACACTACGCAGCAGGCTACTGACAAGTTGCAATTAGCCTTTTCATGTTTCTCCCACTAGCAGCAAAAGAAGATGGCAGTCAGGAAGAGAGGAAGGAGAGAGACATAGAGGAAAAAGTCTGCAATAAGGCGTGTATATACAGGATTCATCACAGTAGGTGAAAAATGGGCAAAAACAAAGGACACCGTGGAGGGGGGTTGTGGCCGCCCACAGGGAGAGTGGCGACGAAGAGGTGCAGAAATGACTGCCCCCGACTTATGCCCGCGGGAGACGAGCAAAGCTTGGGTCGGTTGCTAAGACAGTGGCGCTGAGGAGGTGGACGGGAGTAGGCTGGGGAGGGCGGATTTGTCAGCATGACAGGTTGGTCGGCCTGTTTCACCATGGACCCTCAGCGTTCGGGCGCGTCAACTGGCGCTCTCTCGTGGGAGAGACGCACTTCATTTCAGCCCTTCTGTGTAATAATTGCACGGCCTCATGTGGCTTGCAGAGAAGAGAACAAAAAGACTGGCCTGTGTGTGCACTCATTACCCCCGGATATATTTCATCACAGAGTGAAAGACGCGTCTGTTTTTAGCTGAGAAAGAGACCTCTCCATTGCTAGAAGTGGTGTTGACTAAACTACTGTGTGGAGGACACCAGACGTGCGGATTACCAGGCAAATTAATTGCGGTCTCATGTAACCTTTAGTGGGTGGCCACAGGACTTGCTCCTTAGCGTCAGAGTCAACGTCGAGACGAAAGCGCGTGCGCGAGACTGGAATGGAGGCCTGGGTGCCTTTCACAGACCGACTTCCCGTCCACCCCGCGTTTGCTCCTCGGCCTTGGGGGGTAGTTGCAGTATCAGCGCCCTGGTGTCCATCAACAGGGAGCAAATGATATCGCCAGAGGTTAAGTGATTTAACGGGGATGGTGTCAAAGCGACGTTTACCACAACAACGAATCACGCGCTGTCAGGCGGTAGGTGGGCTAATGGCTGGACTGACGGGGGCCTCGCCACGGTTTCATTTTTCGGGGTCATTAGCAGCGCAGTACATGTTCGTACGAGAAATGCGACTACTTCACCGGCATTCAATTATTCAGCACTGGCGGCTATGGCCTTACTGCGCTAAGCAGATTAGGCGGAGTGAAGTGGGGCATCTCCTCGCAGAGTGTAGGCGGTTGGACAATGGATTTACAGAGCAAATGTTGGTGCGTGCCATGGGGGGACAGCAACACCGGCGTCCGCGACGAAAGATGATGCGACGCCGGTGCTGTTGCCTCTTACGCAGTGAGTGCGGAGGTAAACAAGTCCGCAGCCACGATTTCGCGTCGATGAATAGATATGGCAATCAACGGATCGTGGCGCGGCCGAGGGGCGAGGAGGTGTGGAGACTGGCGATTCACGCAATTTGTCTCACAACTTCTCCCTCCTGACACCCGTGAAACTTTCCCTTTCCCATTTGGGCCACAGGTATACGGTTTTAGAGGAATCGGGCACGTACAATTAAAATCTGGTAGCATTGTAAATGCTAACTTCTCTCTTCAAACGATGCAGAGTTCAGTGTAGGCGCTTTAACTACTGCGACTCTGGGTGACGGGGAGGATGGGCGTTTGCTGCCCGGATTCCTCACGAATGCGGCGCTGAGCGGTGCGACTTTAGTCGAGCATCAGCGCCCCCTTCCAGCCACTCCGGGCTTCCGTTCGCCCCCGCTTACCCTATCAAGAGACGTGGCAGCAGCACGGTTTACGTAGCACACACGCTGATTTATCCACGGACTGTGTAACTCCCTACGGAGCCCGAGCGTCATGTTCCACCGATCAAACAAGTAAATCGGAATCGCGCTGAGGTCACGTCAATGGAGGTCTGGACACCAAGTCGCCTGACATGGCTTCATCACACTCTCACGCATCCGTGAAATTAAATTGATTCGGATAATAATTTTTAGGTTCAGCAACTCGGCATCACAAAGCAGATGATAACATTTTTACCGATAGGCAACTTCTCCAACTGAAGTGTTTATTCTGTAACGAAATGCTGGAGTATATCTAGTAAAGCGGAAGGACTCGTCGTCCAGGATATCTCACACAGTGAACTGAGGGAGAAGTTTTTGGAAAACTGAATTTGTTACAATACGTGGTGAGCATGAGGTATTCCAATCGACCGGATATAAGTGAATAGGATAGAAGACTTAAGATGTCAAATGAAAACAAGGAAGGAGGCAAGGTGGCGACAGATGATCGGGTAACGTTAAAGTACCAGCTCATGGCAGTCGCATTTTAAGCCAAGCAGGAAGACCATCATAGGCCAAAGACAAGGTCATTCAAAGCATATACCAATTGGCGACGTAAGAAGAAAATTGCATCATTCTGCACTTGAAACTGAGTCAAATTGCCTTGAGTTAGAAAGACCCTCTCATTCACAATTCTAATTTCTACTATCCCACTACAAACTCGGAATCGCCATCTCGTAGCTCGATTATACTCCACTTTCGCCTTTACATGCATTTTGGGACTCACCATTGCGCAATTTCGAGCATTTGACCCGAAATCAATCTTGTTAACCCTCATTCCCCTTCCTGTGTCTCGTTTTTTTCCAACTCGAGTCCGAATACGACGATGCGATTCCGCTTAAACTTCCACTACGTAGCTCGATCAGATGCTGCTTACACCTATTTCGGCGTACAGGAAGTCAGTTTACGAACTTGACGTTTGCTTTTCTCTGATTGTTTAAGAAGAGAATGAAGAGCGGGAGGAACCACTTCGTCGCATTCGTCGTCGGTAGAATGTGACGCCATTTTCAAAGACTTCGGAGACCCACGAAGTCTACGAAAAATGGCGTAAGTGGACGATTGGACTCTTCTCAGTAAGTGGCCTCTACTACTTGTCTTTTGTTTGGCCTTATCTCATTCTCTTTTTCATAGCTATTGCGGTGAAGAGTCATCTATCCAGGCCGGCGGGTTCATCTCCAGCACCGTGGACAGCATCCGTTGAATGTAGCGTTGAGAGGCTTGGCAGAGGCATAACATCCGTGATATCGAGCCCCCAAGCTACAATGTGGGATCGCAAACCATGTCTTTATGATGAGAAGAAAACTGGTTAGTCTATTTCTCCGCTAACTCTTTAAGCAGTCCGCCAACAAGTGCTAACCTCGCCATCCTCTCCCATTCCTCTGGGCCGTTTGGGCCATCCCACTTACCTCCTTTTTTATTTGTGTGCACACTCAGACACTTGTCCCGTGATTAGTGAAGGCGAATGCGCGGACTGTGAGACCAGCCAAGTTGCCTTCTGGTCGACGCAATCTTAGTCAGCGCAGCATCCGCCACTCACAAGAGGAGGACTCATCTGGCGCCTTTGTCCAGAAGTAGTAGATGTGAAGAGTACTTCTTGGAAGGGAACGAGGAAGGTAAAGAGGCGTCTTATTTTGAAGAAAGACAGGGTTGAAAGCCTCCCTATCGCTTTTGTTGGTAATTTGGGTCGCCAACGGCGTCATGCTCTATTCAATGCCACCTTTGACGCCTTACCCACTATCCTCGAAGTAAATGTGGAGGACGAGGTAGCGTGGTGAGGCGAGGAGTCGAAGTAGAAGTGGAAGTGGAGGTGGAGGCGGAAGAGGAAGTGTCAGCACAATTGGAAAATGGGAGGGGAACGGCCGCGGTGATTGGGACGAAGGACGAGACCGAACCGAAGATAGAATCAGAGTCAATGGCTTTAGTTTTGGCTTTGACATTGGCTTTGGCAGGAGTGGAGACAGACAGTGACGAGTGAAGGGTGGAAGTGCAAGAGGAGGTGGAAGTCGTAATGGAAAGGGAGACGGAGACGGACTTGGAGGTGGATGTGGAGGTGAGGTGGAAAGAGAAGGTGAGATCAGAAGCGGGAACAAAGGTGGAAGTGGAGGTGGAGATAGACAAAGAAGGGCAGGCGGAGGCGGAAATGGAAACGATTGCGGATGCGGAGACGGGGAGGGAGAAAGAGGAGGAAGGCGAGTGTAAGAGAGGGAGTGAGAGAGGCGAAGAAGCATGAAAGAGTTATTTTCAAAGGCAGAATACGAAAGAGAAGGGCAAGGGGAATGCACGGAATCAAGGGAAGATGTGAAGACATTGGCACGGGAAGAGAAGTCTGGGGAAGATGACTCTGAATCGGCTGAAGAAGCACTCCAACGCATCCGTGAGTGGTCAATTACTTCCTCTTATGGTCAACGTAGTCTTTCCGAGAAGTGTGGTGCCATGGTTTATCAGTGATCTTTCACTGAAGAGAATGAGTCTTCTCTGCATAGTTACCAACCGAATGCGGTGCAGCGAGGAGACGCCGGCGAAACCACTCGCGGGGCCCTCTGTGCGCGATCGGCACACATTTCTATGGGAAGAGGAGTGCGGGGAAGACGACTCGGAGTCGGCTGGAGAAGCACTCCAACGCATCCGTGAGTGTTCGCTTACTTCATCTTACGATCAACGTAGTCCTCCTGAGGAGTGTGTTGCAATGGTTTATGAGTGATCTTTGACTCAAGAGAATATCTCTCCTCTACATAGTTGCCAACCGGACGCGTCGCAGGGAGGAGACGCCGCTGACAAAGCCACCCACATGCGCATCTGCCAACGGTTGGTGGACCTTTCTATTGGAAGATGAGTCTGAAGATGATGACTCTGAGCCCCTATAAAATGAGCTCAAACGAATCCGTGAGTGTTCACTTACTTCATCTTTCAATGAAAGTAGTCCTCTCCTGGCCAGTAGTGCGGTGCAGTGGGTTACGAGTGATCATTGACTGAAAACATGTCTCCTCTGCATAGGTGCCAACCGAAAGCTTTACAGTGAGGAGACGCAGCCGACGAAGCCATCTACAAGGACATCTATAAGCAACCAGTGTTCATTGTTTTCGAGTGTTGGTGCAAGTTGGTATCAAATTCTGAGGCGTTTAAGCCAAATGACTTATCTTATTTGCAGCGGAAAAAAAGACTCACGATTCTATTTTGTTGCTTCTGGCGGAAGAGGTATATGACGTGAGTGGATGATAGAAATCGGTGAGACTTAGAGGTGGAAGCGCAGCGGAGGTCGAGAAGCCGGTGAGTCGGGGAGTCGAGCGAGGAAATGACGTGTGCAGAGCTTTGGAGGGCGCAGATGGACACATGCAAGGTGAGTGGCTAGGGGAGCGGACAAATGTGAATGCTTGCCCCTGAGTGAATAGGCCTTGAGTAAGGACCGTGCCCGGCTAGAATGTAACTTTCACCAAAATTAGGGATCGTTAAAAGCGGCGCTTTTCTAAAAGGAGAGTGGTGAGCGAGTAGCATGACGACGACTATTCTCTTCGTGAATAGGCAGAAACTATGAAGACTGATGGGTAGTCCAACACGCTAACACGCCAACAGACCATCAGTCCAGGAATCCATGCAAATCGGGCTGCATGAGTGGCCTCGGGAATATCCAAGCACGTGCTGTGAGCGGCGCTTCCATTACTAAGAAGAGGACGCATTCACGGCCCGACGATGTCTGTGCATTTACGGCTGGTTCTCGGTCAATTGCCAGCACGTGTAGTGCGCCTCACATCCAACCATAGCCTCAGAAGCCTCACATACTTCCATTCGTTTTACCAAATTTTGCCTTCCAAAGCCATGCCAACTTTTCTAATACGTCATGCATTCCAATGCCCATTGGAGACAATGCAGGGCCTACCCTGCTACCCGTCTTCCCCTATTTACTAGAACTTCCCCACTCCACTCTTTTTTTACACTAACTAGTCATTCTCTCCACCCTTTCCAACCCTCGTCCATACGGGACAACTTTTCTTTTCCCCTCCTTTCCTCTCCTGTCCTCTCCGCTCCGCTCCGCTCCTCTCCTCTCCTCTCCTCTCCTCTCCTCTCCTCTCCTCCCATCCCCTCTCCTCTCTCAACACCATCACAATTGTCCGATATGTCACACTTTGGAAAGCCTCTTCAAAATATTGCTTTGCTCACGCCGCTACCCGCCTCTTCTTAACTGCTCACTGCAGCCTCAAATGCCTCCTCCTCCTCCTCTCTCCTTGTCAACACGCACTAAGGTCAACTCATATGGGTGCCTTAAGAAGGACTGGAAGCACTTTGAGCTAAATAAAATGAAAGGGAGGCCGAAGTAACGAGTGAACGAGCCAACTTCCCCTTTCGGCGGCCTCTTCTTCCCCGATGAGAGAAGAAGAGATAAGGATGCATCGCTAGGAGGCTTCAATCGAATCTTCACGTAGGCAGAGAAGAAAACAAACTTTTTAACACGTCGTCCGCCACCTCCTTTTATGATTTCGCTGCGTTAGTCTCAAAGCTATGAGGGGTTCATACTAGCATCTACGTTATAAATGACTCGGTCTGGCGACTCTTTTTCGAGTAGAAGAATGTCATTTTTCGTAATTGTACCAATTCGCCCGATATGTCAACCATTTGAATGCCTGTTGAGGAGAGTGCTTACTCCTCCACGATGCCATCTAGAACTCAAATATTCACCTCAACTATGCCGTTTCAATCAGACATTCACTTCAACAGACAAAAGTCCACTTCAACACTCCTACCTCACGAGACCTGTGCTCCGGTCCAGTCAATACCAATTCTCATAATTCCCAACACTTCGCTCACGCTGCTACCTCACTGCCTGCCTGCTTGCCTGCCCCAAACTTTTTCAACGCCAGTCATCATCTTTTCCCAACAATTTAACAAACAACGCATATAAACACATGACATACACGCATACATTACACCTAGGTGAATAGTGAGAATTTCCACGTTCCCAATGAAGTTACTACCAGATCACAAATGTCCACATAAGTGTAGCAATGGTATAACACCCGCGCCCACTATGCGAAACGCAAAGCCAATCAATCCACCTACTAACCTTATAATTCCTCCTCACAAAACACTCTACACTAGATCCAAAGGAAAATCAAGTATAAATACCAAGAAAAACAACCTTTTACACAAGAGACTTTACAAGTAACCAATTACGCCTAAAACATGCACACAGCCGATTGCATTTAGAACTCAATGCTCCCGCCACTCATCTCCCACTCTCAGTTCTTCTACCGCCTTCTCGCCCTCATGCAAATCGCAAATGCACGCGCTAGAATCCGGTGATAGCTAAGAGAAATATTTTATGAAAATATGTGCTACTTGGGACACTGCATTTTCTCCGTTAGTCGTCGTTTAGAACAATATTCTCTTTTGTCCGGCTTTCAAGTGTACCAAACCCGAATAAAGTGGTCTGTATACTTGACAACTTATTAAAATATGCGCTGAGGACACTCATAGTGGGAGAAGATCGTTTGCTGGCAATTATCGTATCCCACAACTTCTTTACTTTAGTTAGACAAGTTGAATGTCCCTTATACCTCAATGTACTTGACGCGATGGCAAGTGTAGATGATGGGATGTTGCAAGGTGAAATAAAAGAAGAGAAATGACGGAGAAATGTGTTCATATTGGGTAGGAAGCGGGAAATGGGGTTGAGGAGAGTATCGTAAATGCAATGAATTGAGGGAAGATGGGTGTGGCTGTGCGTCATGAATGCGTTGAAATAGCCAAAAGCAGAGTGTGATCGAGCTACGCAGTGGGATTTTGCACGCAATCGCATTGTCAGATTTGTGCTCGAGTTGGAGAAAAGGGGATGTAGGAAGAAGGGAGGGTTGATAAAAGCGAGTGATGTTGGGTGAAATGCTTTAAAATGGTGCATTGATGAAGGCGAAAGTGGAGTATGATCAGATGGAATCGTAATGTGCACTTTGCACGCGGACAGCAGAAATTGGAACATTGAATGAGTTAGAAGGGGCCTTTCTAACTGAAGGAAATTTGACTCGGTCCCAAGTGCAGAGTGAGGGGCATTTTCTTCTTCGCCGATTGGTGTATGCTATATATGATCGTGTCTTTGGACTATGACGGTCTCCTTGATTGGGTTAAACTGTCACTCCGATGAGCTGGTAATTTGACGTTCTCGGAAGAAATGGCTGGAGGTTACGGCAATTTGGCGTGTTTTTGCATATGAGACCTCACAATGAACAAAGTCGACCTGAGAAAGAGTTGGATGGTGTTTCCGAGAAGGAAGAATCTCACTTGATTGGACCTTACCGCTCTTCATACGGTGTCTCTCTCTCGAGCCGTCGGGCTGCAATCTTCCAGTCCCTTCATAGGTCACAGTTCTGGGGCGATAAGAATGGTGGTGGTGGCATTTACATGAAAGTGGTCTCTCTACCTGGAAGTAAACTCTCTGCTACCTGCCTACACTACGCAGCAGGCTACTGACAAATTGCAATTAGAATGCTTATGTGTCTTTCACTAACATCAAAAGAAGATGGCAGTCAGGAAGAGAGGAAGGAGAGAGACATAGGGGAAGGATTCTGCAATGAGGCGTCTATATAAAGTATTCATTGCAGTAGGCGAAAAATGGAGAAAAGGCGAAGGACATGTGACCGTGACCAAATATATGAGGGAGAAGAGTGAAGAAGATGGGGGAAATAGGCGTCTGGCGGGCAGGGAGGCGGGGTCGGGGACCATGACACTCACGTGGAGATGGTGATGTTGAGAATGCTAGTGGCAACGATGTCCGTTTCTTCTTACCATCAGGCTAATCTGTGCAGAGAAGAGATCACTGCGTGGGTCAAGTTCATGACATACGCATTGAGACTGCAATTGTGGGTAGCGAAGAGGCCTTAGCAAACGCTTCTGTCTATGCGGTTATCTCCGCAAGTTACCCCGACGCAACACAACTACCGATGACCCGGTGGAGTGTATGCAGTTGCTGGCCAAGGAAGCAACGATGCGGCAAGCATCCGCGCATCTTAGGCGTAATTACCTGCCGCCAAAGCGAAGATACTTTTGCTGTAACTGTTGCTCCATAAGCGGGGCAAAAGGAGAGCTCCCGTTTGTTGCTAATGCCGGTCTGATACAAGCTGACATGTCAAGGCGCTAATGTGGTGGTATCGTTTTTGAACTCCAAACAGGCTTCCCAACTGTTTCCTCTCGTCCCCGCGTCCTCCATCGTCAACTCTCTGGGCCCTAGGCCGCCACCCCGCCTACCCCGCCCTGCGAGAGCTCGTGTCCGTGGAGTAATTATTTCTGATCCTGAAAGGTTACCTCCTGAAGTGTAAAAGTAACAACGCCTGAGCCTTTGTTTGCTCTAAACAGTCCGATACCCTTCCGTTGGCCAGGACGGTATGCTACTCCGCTGCGTTATACAGCGTCAGCTTAGTGGAGCTATGTTATTCACCTAGTGTTGTCGTCCTCAACGTGCCATCACGCATCGGGTGGTCGGTGTTGGGAAAATACTGGAGTCGCATAGTTGGGGGACTCCGAAGGGGAGAAGGAGGAGGTGGAGGAGGAGGGCGTGACAGCAGCACCGCGGTTTGCCTAGTTCGTTCGTAGCCGGCGCCATCTATCGTCGGAGGGCCTCGCCTTGTGTGGCATATGGGCAAACCGCGCTCCAGGCCTTGGTTCATAGGTTGCCCTCATACTTTAGAATATTGTTTTCGTCGTCTTCGGCGTCGTTGTTGGTTCTGGCGTTCAAGTAATAATTTGACACTTAAGCATCCACAATTGTGTCGACTTAGCAGTGCGCATATTCTCGCAAAAACCCAACTGCCAAGGTCTGCGTGCCCCGCACCTACCAGCACTGCATGAGAGGTTAAAATACTGGGTCAACTATTTGGGCTGTCATTTCCAAGATCACGGAAGTGAGGTGCGGGCAGAGTGGTTGACACGAGGCTGTAGCAGAGTCTGGGTTGTTGGTGGAGCTGGCAACGGTTGAGGTGTAGAGGTTGCCAAACCAGGCTCAGGTCCCAAAGTTCCCTTTCGCCTCACTTCGCCTCAACGGCTATGTCCCTGCCATCGCACCGTCATTGCTGCCAACTAACAACCTCACCTCGTACCTATGCGCTCCTTTCCTCCATGCATGGCGTTAAATCGGGCCTGTTGGTGCCTGATTGACTGGCACCCGAGCACATTAACCGTGGCAGTGACTGCTATGGTGAGTACACACTGAAATTTTGGTCTGTTCATGCGAAAGAATAAGAACTTGTGGTTTCTCATGGAAAAGTCTGTGTGATAACCAGGCCCAGCGGCGACTCTAAGACTGCCAACTCCTGCCTGCCCGTGGGGGTGGAGGACGATGAGAGGCGGAGGGGAGGGGAGGGGAGGTGAAGGTAAGGGCAGTGGCCCTTGAACAAGCAGCCGATATACTTATGAACGGTCGGTCTGTTCCCGCACTGCTGTCGTCTGCTTGGCAGACGGTGGCGGCTGTTGCAATGCCTGCATTATCCACATGGCCGCCTTTGTGATAGTTTCGAGTTCAGAGTAAAAAGAGACAAACGCTCGACCTCCTTAGCCGCGGTTTAGCGGTGGTGATGACCAGAAACCGTAGTTCATGGACATGGAGTGAGACGGTGGCCGCCTACATGAGGGTGGCGCCACCCGAAATGATGCCCGCGGGAGGCGAGCAAAGCTTGGGTCGGTTGCTAAGACAGTGGCGCTGAGGAGGTGGACGGGAGTAGGCTGGGGAGGGCGGATTTGTCAGCATGACAGGTTGGTCGGCCTGTTTCACCATGGACCCTCAGCGTTCGGGCGCGTCAACTGGCGCTCTCTCGTGGGAGAGACGCACTTCATTTCAGCCCTTCTGTGTAATAATTGCACGGCCTCATGTGGCTTGCAGAGAAGAGAACAAAAAGACTGGCCTGTGTGTGCACTCATTACCCCCGGATATATTTCATCACAGAGTGAAAGACGCGTCTGTTTTTAGCTGAGAAAGAGACCTCTCCATTGCTAGAAGTGGTGTTGACTAAACTACTGTGTGGAGGACACCAGACGTGCGGATTACCAGGCAAATTAATTGCGGTCTCATGTAACCTTTAGTGGGTGGCCACAGGACTTGCTCCTTAGCGTCAGAGTCAACGTCGAGACGAAAGCGCGTGCGCGCGACTGGAATGGAGGCCTGGGTGCCTTTCACAGACCGACTTCCCGTCCACCCCGCGTTTGCTCCTCGGCCTTGGGGGGTAGTTGCAGTATCAGCGCCCTGGTGTCCATCAACAGGGAGCAAATGATATCGCCAGAGGTTAAGTGATTTAACGGGGATGGTGTCAAAGCGACGTTTACCACAACAACGAATCACGTGCTGTCAGGCGGTAGGTGGGCTAATGGCTGGACTGACGGGGGCCTCGCCACGGTTTCATTTTTCGGGGTCATTAGCAGCGCAGTACATGTTCGTACGAGAAATGCGACTACTTCACCGGCATTCAATTATTCAGCACTGGCGGCTATGGCCTTACTGCGCTAAGCAGATTAGGCGGAGTGAAGTGGGGCATCTCCTCGCAGAGTGTAGGCGGTTGGACAATGGATTTACAGAGCAAATGTTGGTGCGTGCCATGGGGGGACAGCAACACCGGCGTCCGCGACGAAAGATGATGCGACGCCGGTGCTGTTGCCTCTTACGCAGTGAGTGCGGAGGTAAACAAGTCCGCAGCCACGATTTCGCGTCGATGAATAGATATGGCAATCAACGGATCGTGGCGCGGCCGAGGGGCGAGGAGGTGTGGAGACTGGCGATTCACACAATTTGTCTCACAAACTTCTCCCTCCTGACACCCGTGAAACTTTCCCTTTCCCATTTGGGCCACAGGTATACGGTTTTAGAGGAATCGGGCACGTACAATTAAAATCTGGTAGCATTGTAAATGCTAACTTCTCTCTTCAAACGATGCAGAGTTCAGTGTAGGCGCTTTAACTACTGCGACTCTGGGTGACGGGGAGGATGGGCGTTTGCTGCCCGGATTCCTCACGAATGCGGCGCTGAGCGGTGCGACTTTAGTCGAGCATCAGCGCCCCCTTCCAGCCACTCCGGGCTTCCGTTCGCCCCCGCTTACCCTATCAAGAGACGTGGCAGCAGCACGGTTTACGTAGCACACACGCTGATTTATCCACGGACTGTGTAACTCCCTACGGAGCCCGAGCGTCATGTTCCACCGATCAAACAAGTAAATCGGAATCGCGCTGAGGTCACGTCAATGGAGGTCTGGACACCAAGTCGCCTGACATGGCTTCATCACACTCTCACACAGCAGGGGTATCGCCGCTTTGGCAGCGGATGTTTACCGCATCGTTGCTTTTATGACGAGCGCCGACACACACACCACCAAGCCATCGGTTGTTGTGTTGTGCTGGGTGGGGGAGGGGAGTGCCGTGACAAAACAGAAACAAACCATGTGTCGGCTGTGCCAGGCACCGACGCCGTCTTTAGGGCGATAGCTCGAACTTGGTGGTGGTGACTCGACCTCCACAAGCCCGAAATATTCACACTCTCGCTTAGCATATCGGAAATAAACACAAGTGATTCATTTCTGTTTGTCTCTCCCCCTCACCAAACTGTTCGCAGTTCGGATATACCATTTCCACACAATCGTCAGGCCTCTTTCGACAAGGAGCTGGACCCATGCCACTGATTCCACACGCACCTGCCTACTTGTGTACGACTCAGCACGGCACACTGGCTTCGAGGAAGGAAGGAAGGGCAAGCAGTCGGAACTAGTCACTTTTGTCCTCAAGTGCAACTTGTCGAGGCTCCCACTGCACGAGTGATAAGCAGCACACATCAAATGAGTGATGCTGTCTAAGTAATCTGGAAACTTGGCAGATGACACGATTTTGCGTGACATGCATCCGCTGGTTGTTGATCATTTTGCACAAGATACGACATTACTCACCGAGTCAGCGAACAATGCAAATAGCAAACAGTCAGCCTGTGGAAGGTCACCGACGACGGTGAAGGTGAAAATTATAAATGCAGACACTATTTGGTGAGCTATTTTGGGTTGGTTATTGGTGGTCGCAATGCCGCAGTTAAGAATGCGAACTTCTCAGCTGATCAAAAAGTTGATAAATGCGAGGCACTTGTGCGTATGCGAGTCTGCAGTAGGCAGAGCACAACCGCATCATTCCCCAGACCTAAGGCGCGCGGAGATCCAAACTCGGTGCTGGTTGGTATTAGCCAGAAAATGCCTTTGCCGCAGGGCAGACCGCTCTCGGAACGGAAGCCTAAAGACCACGTGTCCACAGGCGAGGCAAACCGTCTCCGCGTCAACAGATGCAAGCACAATCGAAGGAAACACTCAAACTACGTAACAGGAAACAGTAATGAATTCTGGGGGATGAGGTGAAGAGGAGTAGAAAACAACAACTTAATGATGAGAGAGATGGTCACCCGGTCACAAGACCCAACCTGAATAGTGCGCTTATCATGTGTGGATTACCAGTTCACGGGTAATGGGAGGCAAGTCGTGAGAAATAACAACAGAGATGGGCGGATATGGAGAAAGGCCATGCAATGAGCAGAATATAATGGATGGCGGAAGGACATTCTTCTCCTTGCTAGCCTTCATTCTAGCTGGCGGAGTCGGTACGCAAAACTCCAGTTGGGTATTCACTCCTGAGGGAAGATTCGTCCCTTTGCCGACGGCACAGTCGTCTGAACTACGGGTCTTGTGGAATGCCCGTCACACGTCCACTACACTTCGTGTCCATCACTGGGGCGAGGAAAAATCGCCGGTCTCTCTGAAGTGAAACCAGAGGGAGTAGGCGAAGTGCAGTTTAGATGAATACGCGATGAGAATGAGAGAGCATTATATTTATCTATTTGGAAGAAGCCTCGATTACCGAGGGTGGTTGTCTAAGGGCACATTCTGTCCTCAACAGCATCAGAGAATGATGGATATCTTTTCACGAGCTCAGGGAGACAGGCAGCCGCAATAAAGGAGATCGAATGAAAGGGGAGACGCAACAAGGTGAAAAGCACCTCTAGCAAAACAGGACAGGCTCCCGAGACCAATGAGCGCCCGGGCCCACAGAAAAACCTTGTATAGTGCTGTTCGGGGGGACACAGTTGAAAAAGCACTAATCATCGGACGGGTCACCTTTCCGTCGACACGGAAACCCCACGTATTTAAACGGTCGTTTGGGGAGTAAACCCCCTCACCTCATTAGAAGGACCCCTTAGGGAGTGGACATGACTAATGTGCCAGAGAAATCTAAACTAGACCGTTCAGGCGCGGAAAGTAGTTAATGGGATCTTAACAATGGGATCTTCGTCGCCACACCGCCACATAGCAAAACCAGTAATTGTAATGTAGTTTAAATCCTGCGACATACCTGAGCATCGCGGCCGGCATAGCCACGAAAAGCCCCATCCAAATAGCCGTGAATACCACCTCGATGCCTCCACCCACCGGATGGAACGGCAAAAGCTCCATTCAGCAGGCACTTGTAGAGTTTTTGTTTGCAATGGACGACAAGCTCCCCTTTCATTCCTCCCTCTTGAAAATTTGGCTAACGTGGAGCATGGGAGCTTGGTACTGGCGTTCGAGCCACCCACCAAAGTCACTTAGATAGCGAAATTCAAAAAAGTGGTGATTTAATGGACGGCAACAGCACAATGTGAAGCAGAAAACATGGGGCATAAAGGACAATAAAGTGGAAAGAAAACATTGCTTAAACATTCCACAAATCAAGTCAAGCACCTAATTCTTCCGCGATTGTACATTTGTGGAGCAGGCATTGCACCGAGCTGTACGGCCGTAAATGCGAAGGTGCGAGTGGGGCAAGTGGAGTAATTAATTCCGAGACTGTCGGGGGACCCGTAATGTAATTCTTGCTGGAGTGGGAGCGAAGGCGGGGCGAGAGGGGAGCAGGACACTCTCAACCGTGGCGTCCGCGTGTCTTGGTGTTCCTTGAAACATCACTCGCCTCCTGTCAACCGAAAGGAATGATGTTAAAGGCCAGTGAGTCCCGTTAAGTCGTTAATCTACTCGACAACTAGTCATGTTCAGTGGCCTTTCGAATCCTCCTTGCTCATCCGTTTGCCGTAGTTATATATATATATACTCATAATTGGCAAAGTTTCTCTGGGTTTGAGTGATTAGAGAGAAAACGAAAGCGAAGTGGAGTAGGAAGTAGGGCTGACAGGCTTCCTACCCCTTCTCTTCCTGAAGAGGTCGCGTTCGTGCCAAGTGTGGAGACATCCATCATGTGATGCAAACCACATGAAGTTTGCCAAGTCTTACAGACTGCGGCGATTCTTTTGTGTGTGTCGCAGATGTCGCATTAGAGGGAAACAGTAAAAGACGGGCGCATACTTGGTGATAAACTTCGTACCTCAATCGGAGTGCCAAGACGTGGCTCCTCTAAGTCGTTCTCGAGGCTTCGATAGAAGAGGCTGTTGACCACTCCGCTCTAACAGATGATGCCAAACTTCATTTAAAATCTCCCGGAAAATAGACTCGTGATTAGCAAGAAACGACTTTTCACCAGCACAATAGGCCACTGGACACCCCGAGAAAGAGTGAGTGGGGCAACATGGCCGCTATGAGTAATTTGCCCCATCCTTCAATTGGCACTGCTTCACTTTCTGCGTCAATTAGTTGGGAAGCAAAGACCGACTAATCCTTTTAAATTTAAAGTTAACGGCAGAATCGATAAGAATCGATGGAGGCATGCGAGGGAGAAGAGCGTAGCGCGATTGCTCGTGGCTGTCCCCGTCCCAGAGGTAAGTCGGTAGAGCAGAGAGGAGATCGGGCCACAATTCGCTATGGCACCGCGTCCAGCCATTTTCACCGAACCTGTCCAGGTATCGGCGTCAGGATTTCAGCTCCCCATTGTTGTATCAAACAGTCGAAAATAAGTGGAATAGAGAGAGGGCGCGTAGCCTCAGAATATGGAAGTCAGCAAGTGATGCTTTGAGGGAAAATGGCCTACCTCCTCTGTCTGGTCGCAATTGAGGACTTTTCTCCAACACCTGAAAGCATCAAACTGTGTCCCGTCCTTTATGCGCGTGGTTCCCTTCAGCACAAATCCTCCTCGCCTAAACGAATCTTAGCGTTTATTAAGTCGCCAATTGAGAGTGGCGAGAGGATTCGGTCAAATCCCATTCCGACATGACGAGAAGGGGGCGTTTCCGAAGGCAACTCATTTGTGTGCGCAAAACGAACTTGAGGGAGAACTGGCCTCTGTGAAGCCGAGTTGCGCTTAGGCCAGGTCAGCAGCCTGTGATCGGGACTTGGGCACTTCCTTCGAGCACCCTAATCAGGCATATGATCACGTGAGTTGCATTAGCAACTTCTGAGAACAGGTCCCGGGAGGTCTTGTGCATTTGAGGTAGCAAAACCCGATGGGAGCAGGAAAGAGTGGAACACTCCGCACATTGCTCAAAAGGCTTACTTGCCCTAGGCAAAAGGCAACGGTATTGGGTGGCGTCAATGTCAGCCGTGCGGAGTAGATCTGGTCCTCTCGCAGTGGTTCCTTTACTTTTGCTGGGTGACTCTTCGTCCGCCCGATTTTCCCCCAACTAATACTACCTCCTTGAAGAGGTCACGGACCGTCGAAATGTCAAGACATTGAGGCTTGCCGTTAGCTCACCACCCTCACCTATATATGTGAAATAATTTGATGTTTATTTTAGCAATTTTTGTTGTAATTTGATTTGTCAAGTGATTGTTGAGCATTTGAAAAGGCTTCCACCGGGGTGGCATCCACCTTAAGAATTTCCACAACTTCGCATATAAAACTGTTTGAAGCAGTAGATACATGATAAGGAAAAAAGTATTATAACCGCAAAGCTGGGCAATCGATTTAGTGATTTGTGCTTCTTTAACTGTGTTCTCCGACCATCACTATAAAGGGCCCCTCCGCGGGCCCGGGCGCTCAGTGGCCTTGGGAGGTGATTCGTGTGCGGCTTCGAGGTGTGCATGCAGTAAGGTGCAGAGATGGGGCCTTCGTACGTCCTTGGATGTACACATGAGCATTGACGATCTCCGCAGCCACTCCAACCACTCTCCTCCTGTTTCACCTCTACGAGTTCAATTTCCGTCCTCATAAATGGCACCTTGGAATGAAGTTAAACTTATTGCGTCGGCGATGGAGACATTGGCCGCGATGGGAAATGTCACAGCAGGGTCCTCTGACCCACAAACCCGCGAATTCATCGCGCGACGACGGTGCTTTGATGTCATTGGCAACGTCAAGAGGCGGAGCGAAATTACTTCACCAATATTGCGTGTTAGGTCCCACTTTTTCCCTTAATTTCTGCCGCATTAACCACATTGGCTTGTATTTGACCCCTCTACAGCGAAGGCAAGGGAATTTTCAATTGTAGAGCCCCGTCACGGCATGCCCTATGTCCCAATACGTAGCGAGCATACATTGCTGACATTTTTCCTTAAATTCCTAAAAGTCTCTTCAAATGCACAGCTCAGGAAGGAATGAGAAAGGCATTCCCGCCAACCTCATAGTAGGACTAGATGTTGAAATAAAACAATTTTGTTGTGTTGCAGACTAAAATATAGAGCAAGAATCAGGTGGCGGGTGGTAATTACGTCTTCAAGGCAATAGGAAATTTCGAGACGAAGCGTTGAAGCGGTGGTTAGTAATGTTTTGAGTTTTTTTGCCCTTTCTCCCTGGCAATCAGGTCGAATTTATGACTGGCAGTGCAAATATCCCAATTCATTTTACCTCATCCCCACATTCTCAGTGATTTCGGGCACTTTTCATTTTGTTTTGCAATAGCGAGGAGAATATTTCGTGACCTTTATGTTCAACTCTGATGTTGGCAGAAGAAAGTCGAGTATTTGGCTCCAAACCGTGGGGAAACGTTATGAGGCGAACTTGCTGGCTTGCATAGAAGAGTTTTTTTCACCAGAAAGAAAAGGCATTACGTCCTCACGGTGGATCAATTTGGAATTTCTTTCCGGTAAGTGGCCCCTTCCTCGCGTCTCACGCTCTGCTCCGCCCATCCCTCCCACCCTCCCTTTCCGACGCACCGGGTCCACTAGAGGGGGTGAGTCAGTGCGTCGTTTTGGCACGCTCACGCGGAGATTAGAGATGAGAAGTGGCAGCAACAACCCACGGTTTCTTCATCTGCCATCTCCCATGCAGCGGTTAACGAATGATTACAATTTCGGGACCGTGGCGTGTGTGAGTTTTTTGTGCGCCAATGGGGTGGGCAAATTAGAAGACGCATGGCCGGTG
>QEYB01000776.1:0-22090 GCA_017562135.1 Dipylidium caninum
TTTTCCTATTCAGCTCAACTGCCACACAGAGTCCGGTGCGGAGCGTGGCAAAAGGCATTGTCTTGCAAGACTCGCGGATTCACCAAGGCATTCGAAGTCAGCGTAGTGCCATTGTTAGTATAGAGGAAAGACGAGGTGTAGCGCTTGGCAAGAAGGGTGGGCATGATGGACGTTGAGTGATGTTGTCGTGTGTGGCAGGTTGAGCTGAATAGGAGAGAGATTCGGTGTGGAGCGTGAGCATAAAAGGCATTTGTCTTCGCAAGACTCGCGGATTCACCAAGGCATTCGAAGTCAGCGTGGTGCCATTGTTGAGTATGGAGGAAAGACGAGGTGTAGTGTGGCAGAAGGGTGGCATGATGGATTGAGTGATGTGTCGTGTGTGGCAGGTTGAGCTGAATAGGAGAGAGATGGTGTGGGAGCGTGAGCAAAGCATTGTCTTCGCAAGACTCGCGGATTCACCAAGGCATTCGAAGTCAGCGTAGTGCCATTTGTTGGAGCAATGGAGAGAAAGACGAGGTGTAGTGTGGAAGAAAGGGTGGCATGATGGATTGAGTGATGTTGTCGTGTGTGGCAGGTTGAGCTGAATAGGAGAGAGTCGGTGGGAGCGTGAGCAAAGCATTGTCTTGGCAAGACTCGCGGATTCACCAAGGCATTCGAAGTCAGCGTGGTGCCATTGTTGGAGCAAGGAAGAAAGACGAGGTGTAGCGTGGCAGAAGGGTGGCATGATGGATTGAGTGATGTTGTCGTGTGTGGCAGGTTGAGCTGAATAGGAGAGAGGGTGTGGAGCGTGAGCAAAGCATTGTCTTGGCAAGAACTCGCGGATTCACCAAGGCATTCGAAGTCAGCGTGGTGCCATTGTTGGAGCAAGGAAAAAGACGAGGTGTAAGCGTGGCAGAAGGGTGGCATGATGGATTGAGTGATGTTGTCGTGTGTGGCAGGTTGAGCTGAATAGGAGAGAGTCGGTGTGGAGCGTGAGCAAAGCATTGTCTTGGCAAGACTCGCGGATTCACCAAGGCATTGGAAGTCAGCGTGGTGCCATTGTTGGCAGTAATGGAAGGAAAGACGAGGTGTAGTGTGGCAGAAGGGTGGCATGATGGATTGAGTGATGTTGTCGTGTGTGGCAGGTTGAGCTGAATAGGAGAGAGTCGGTGTGGAGCGTGAGCAAAGCATTGTCTTGGCAAGACTCGCGGATTCACCAAGGCATTCGAAGTCAGCGTGGTGCCATTGTTGGAGCAGTATGGAGAAAGACGAGGTGTAGTGTGGCAGAAGGGTGGCATGATGGATTGAGTGATGTTGTCGTGTGTGGCAGGTTGAGCTGAATAGGAGAGAGTCGGTGTGGAGCGTGAGCAAAGCATTGTCTTCGCAAGACTCGCGGATTCACCAAGGCATTCGAAGTCAGCGTGGTGCCATTGTTGGAGTATGGAGGAAAGACGAGGTGTAGTGTGGCAGAAAGGGTGGCATGATGGATTGAGTGATGTTGTCGTGTGTGGCAGGTTGAGCTGAATAGGAGAGAGTCGGTGTGGAGCGTGAGCAAAGCATTGTCTTCGCAAGACTCGCGGATTCACCAAGGCATTCGAAGTCAGCGTGGTGCCATTGTTGCAGTATGGAGGAAAGACGAGGTGTAGTGTGGCAGAAGGGTGGCATGATGGATTGAGTGATGTTGTCGTGTGTGGCAGGTTGAGCTGAATAGGAGAGAGTCGGTGTGGAGCGTGAGCAAAGCATTGTCTTGGCAAGACTCGCGGATTCACCAAGGCATTCGAAGTCAGCGTGGTGCCATTGTTGCAGTATGGAGGAAAGACGAGGTGTAGTGTGGCAGGAAGGGTGGCATGATGGATTGAGTGATGTTGTCGTGTGTGGCAGGTTGAGCTGAATAGGAGAGAGTCGGTGTGGAGCGTGAGCAAAGCATTGTCTTGGCAAGACTCGCGGATTCACCAAGGCATTCGAAGTCAGCGTGGTGCCATTGTTGGCAGTATGGAGGAAAGACGAGGTGTAGTGTGGCAGAAGGGTGGCATGATGGATTGAGTGATGTTGTCGTGTGTGGCAGGTTGAGCTGAATAGGAGAGAGTCGGTGTGGAGCGTGAGCAAAGCATTGTCTTCGCAAGACTCGCGGATTCACCAAGGCATTGGAAGTCAGCGTGGTGCCATTGTTGCAGTATGGAGGAAAGACGAGGTGTAGTGTGGCAGAGGGTGGCATGATGGATTGAGTGATGTTGTCGTGTGTGGCAGGTTGAGCTGAATAGGAGAGAGTCGGTGTGGAGCGTGAGCAAAGCATTGTCTTCGCAAGACTCGCGGATTCACCAAGGCATTCGAAGTCAGCGTGGTGCCATTGTTGCAGTATGGAGGAAAGACGAGGTGTAGTGTGGCAGAAGGGTGGCATGATGGATTGAGTGATGTTGTCGTGTGTGGCAGGTTGAGCTGAATAGGAGAGAGTCGGTGTGGAGCGTGAGCAAAGCATTGTCTTCGCAAGACTCGCGGATTCACCAAGGCATTGGAAGTCAGCGTGGTGCCATTGTTGCAGTATGGAGGAAAGACGAGGTGTAGTGTGGCAGAAGGGTGGCATGATGGATTGAGTGATGTTGTCGTGTGTGGCAGGTTGAGCTGAATAGGAGAGAGTCGGTGTGGAGCGTGAGCAAAGCATTGTCTTGGCAAGACTCGCGGATTCACCAAGGCATTCGAAGTCAGCGTGGTGCCATTGTTGGAGTATGGAGGAAAGACGAGGTGTAGTGTGGCAGAAGGGTGGCATGATGGATTGAGTGATGTTGTCGTGTGTGGCAGGTTGAGCTGAATAGGAGAGAGTCGGTGTGGAGCGTGAGCAAAGCATTGTCTTCGCAAGACTCGCGGATTCACCAAGGCATTGGAAGTCAGCGTGGTGCCATTGTTGCAGTATGGAGGAAAGACGAGGTGTAGTGTGGCAGAAGGGTGGCATGATGGATTGAGTGATGTTGTCGTGTGTGGCAGGTTGAGCTGAATAGGAGAGAGTCGGTGTGGAGCGTGAGCAAAGCATTGTCTTCGCAAGACTCGCGGATTCACCAAGGCATTGGAAGTCAGCGTGGTGCCATTGTTGCAGTATGGAGGAAAGACGAGGTGTAGTGTGGCAGGAGGGTGGCATGATGGATTGAGTGATGTTGTCGTGTGTGGCAGGTTGAGCTGAATAGGAGAGAGTCGGTGTGGAGCGTGAGCAAAGCATTGTCTTCGCAAGACTCGCGGATTCACCAAGGCATTGGAAGTCAGCGTGGTGCCATTGTTGGCAGTATGGAGGAAAGACGAGGTGTAGTGTGGCAGAAGGGTGGCATGATGGATTGAGTGATGTTGTCGTGTGTGGCAGGTTGAGCTGAATAGGAGAGAGTCGGTGTGGAGCGTGAGCAAAGCATTGTCTTCGCAAGACTCGCGGATTCACCAAGGCATTGGAAGTCAGCGTGGTGCCATTGTTGGAGTATGGAGGAAAGACGAGGTGTAGTGTGGCAGAAGGGTGGCATGATGGATTGAGTGATGTTGTCGTGTGTGGCAGGTTGAGCTGAATAGGAGAGAGTCGGTGTGGAGCGTGAGCAAAGCATTGTCTTCGCAAGACTCGCGGATTCACCAAGGCATTGGAAGTCAGCGTGGTGCCATTGTTGCAGTATGGAGGAAAGACGAGGTGTAGTGTGGCAGAGGGTGGCATGATGGATTGAGTGATGTTGTCGTGTGTGGCAGGTTGAGCTGAATAGGAGAGAGTCGGTGTGGAGCGTGAGCAAAGCATTGTCTTCGCAAGACTCGCGGATTCACCAAGGCATTCGAAGTCAGCGTGGTGCCATTGTTGCAGTATGGAGGAAAGACGAGGTGTAGTGTGGCAGAAGGGTGGCATGATGGATTGAGTGATGTTGTCGTGTGTGGCAGGTTGAGCTGAATAGGAGAGAGTCGGTGTGGAGCGTGAGCAAAGCATTGTCTTCGCAAGACTCGCGGATTCACCAAGGCATTGGAAGTCAGCGTGGTGCCATTGTTGGCAGTATGGAGGAAAGACGAGGTGTAGTGTGGCAGAAGGGTGGCATGATGGATTGAGTGATGTTGTCGTGTGTGGCAGGTTGAGCTGAATAGGAGAGAGTCGGTGTGGAGCGTGAGCAAAGCATTGTCTTCGCAAGACTCGCGGATTCACCAAGGCATTCGAAGTCAGCGTGGTGCCATTGTTGGAGTATGGAAGGAAAGACGAGGTGTAGTGTGGCAGAAGGGTGGCATGATGGATTGAGTGATGTTGTCGTGTGTGGCAGGTTGAGCTGAATAGGAGAGAGTCGGTGTGGAGCGTGAGCAAAGCATTGTCTTGGCAAGACTCGCGGATTCACCAAGGCATTCGAAGTCAGCGTGGTGCCATTGTTGCAGTATGGAGGAAAGACGAGGTGTAGTGTGGCAGAAGGGTGGCATGATGGATTGAGTGATGTTGTCGTGTGTGGCAGGTTGAGCTGAATAGGAGAGAGTCGGTGTGGAGCGTGAGCAAAGCATTGTCTTCGCAAGACTCGCGGATTCACCAAGGCATTGGAAGTCAGCGTGGTGCCATTGTTGGCAGTATGGAGGAAAGACGAGGTGTAGTGTGGCAGAAGGGTGGCATGATGGATTGAGTGATGTTGTCGTGTGTGGCAGGTTGAGCTGAATAGGAGAGAGTCGGTGTGGAGCGTGAGCAAAGCATTGTCTTCGCAAGACTCGCGGATTCACCAAGGCATTCGAAGTCAGCGTGGTGCCATTGTTGCAGTATGGAGGAAAGACGAGGTGTAGTGTGGCAGAAGGGTGGCATGATGGATTGAGTGATGTTGTCGTGTGTGGCAGGTTGAGCTGAATAGGAGAGAGTCGGTGTGGAGCGTGAGCAAAGCATTGTCTTGGCAAGACTCGCGGATTCACCAAGGCATTCGAAGTCAGCGTGGTGCCATTGTTGCAGTATGGAGGAAAGACGAGGTGTAGTGTGGCAGAAGGGTGGCATGATGGATTGAGTGATGTTGTCGTGTGTGGCAGGTTGAGCTGAATAGGAGAGAGTCGGTGTGGAGCGTGAGCAAAGCATTGTCTTCGCAAGACTCGCGGATTCACCAAGGCATTCGAAGTCAGCGTGGTGCCATTGTTGCAGTATGGAAAGACGAGGTGTAGTGTGGCAGAAGGGTGGCATGATGGATTGAGTGATGTTGTCGTGTGTGGCAGGTTGAGCTGAATAGGAGAGAGTCGGTGTGGAGCGTGAGCAAAGCATTGTCTTGGCAAGACTCGCGGATTCACCAAGGCATTGGAAGTCAGCGTGGTGCCATTGTTGCAGTATGGAGGAAAGACGAGGTGTAGTGTGGCAGAGGGTGGCATGATGGATTGAGTGATGTTGTCGTGTGTGGCAGGTTGAGCTGAATAGGAGAGAGTCGGTGTGGAGCGTGAGCAAAGCATTGTCTTCGCAAGACTCGCGGATTCACCAAGGCATTGGAAGTCAGCGTGGTGCCATTGTTGCAGTATGGAGGAAAGACGAGGTGTAGTGTGGCAGAAGGGTGGCATGATGGATTGAGTGATGTTGTCGTGTGTGGCAGGTTGAGCTGAATAGGAGAGAGTCGGTGTGGAGCGTGAGCAAAGCATTGTCTTCGCAAGACTCGCGGATTCACCAAGGCATTCGAAGTCAGCGTGGTGCCATTGTTGCAGTATGGAGGAAAGACGAGGTGTAGTGTGGCAGGAAGGGTGGCATGATGGATTGAGTGATGTTGTCGTGTGTGGCAGGTTGAGCTGAATAGGAGAGAGTCGGTGTGGAGCGTGAGCAAAGCATTGTCTTCGCAAGACTCGCGGATTCACCAAGGCATTGGAAGTCAGCGTGGTGCCATTGTTGCAGTATGGAGGAAAGACGAGGTGTAGTGTGGCAGAGGGTGGCATGATGGATTGAGTGATGTTGTCGTGTGTGGCAGGTTGAGCTGAATAGGAGAGAGTCGGTGTGGAGCGTGAGCAAAGCATTGTCTTCGCAAGACTCGCGGATTCACCAAGGCATTCGAAGTCAGCGTGGTGCCATTGTTGCAGTATGGAGGAAAGACGAGGTGTAGTGTGGCAGAGGGTGGCATGATGGATTGAGTGATGTTGTCGTGTGTGGCAGGTTGAGCTGAATAGGAGAGAGTCGGTGTGGAGCGTGAGCAAAGCATTGTCTTCGCAAGACTCGCGGATTCACCAAGGCATTGGAAGTCAGCGTGGTGCCATTGTTGCAGTATGGAGGAAAGACGAGGTGTAGTGTGGCAGAAGGGTGGCATGATGGATTGAGTGATGTTGTCGTGTGTGGCAGGTTGAGCTGAATAGGAGAGAGTCGGTGTGGAGCGTGAGCAAAGCATTGTCTTCGCAAGACTCGCGGATTCACCAAGGCATTGGAAGTCAGCGTGGTGCCATTGTTGCAGTATGGAGGAAAGACGAGGTGTAGTGTGGCAGGAGGGTGGCATGATGGATTGAGTGATGTTGTCGTGTGTGGCAGGTTGAGCTGAATAGGAGAGAGTCGGTGTGGAGCGTGAGCAAAGCATTGTCTTCGCAAGACTCGCGGATTCACCAAGGCATTCGAAGTCAGCGTGGTGCCATTGTTGGAGTATGGAGGAAAGACGAGGTGTAGTGTGGCAGGAGGGTGGCATGATGGATTGAGTGATGTTGTCGTGTGTGGCAGGTTGAGCTGAATAGGAGAGAGTCGGTGTGGAGCGTGAGCAAAGCATTGTCTTCGCAAGACTCGCGGATTCACCAAGGCATTGGAAGTCAGCGTGGTGCCATTGTTGCAGTATGGAGGAAAGACGAGGTGTAGTGTGGCAGAGGGTGGCATGATGGATTGAGTGATGTTGTCGTGTGTGGCAGGTTGAGCTGAATAGGAGAGAGTCGGTGTGGAGCGTGAGCAAAGCATTGTCTTGGCAAGACTCGCGGATTCACCAAGGCATTCGAAGTCAGCGTGGTGCCATTGTTGCAGTATGGAGGAAAGACGAGGTGTAGTGTGGCAGGAGGGTGGCATGATGGATTGAGTGATGTTGTCGTGTGTGGCAGGTTGAGCTGAATAGGAGAGAGTCGGTGTGGAGCGTGAGCAAAGCATTGTCTTCGCAAGACTCGCGGATTCACCAAGGCATTGGAAGTCAGCGTGGTGCCATTGTTGCAGTATGGAGGAAAGACGAGGTGTAGTGTGGCAGGAAGGGTGGCATGATGGATTGAGTGATGTTGTCGTGTGTGGCAGGTTGAGCTGAATAGGAGAGAGTCGGTGTGGAGCGTGAGCAAAGCATTGTCTTCGCAAGACTCGCGGATTCACCAAGGCATTGGAAGTGAGCGTGGTGCCATTGTTGCAGTATCGAGGAAAGACGAGGTGTAGTGTGGCAGGAGGGTGGCATGATGGATTGAGTGATGTTGTCGTGTGTGGCAGGTTGAGCTGAATAGGAGAGAGTCGGTGTGGAGCCTGAGCAAAGCATTGTCTTTGCAAGACTCGCGGATTCACCAAGGCATTGGAAGTCAGCGTGGTGCCATTGTTGCAGTATGGAGGAAAGACGAGGTGTAGTGTGGCAGAAGGGTGGCATGATGGATTGAGTGATGTTGTCGTGTGTGGCAGGTTGAGCTGAATAGGAGAGAGTCGGTGTGGAGCGTGAGCAAAGCATTGTCTTCGCAAGACTCGCGGATTCACCAAGGCATTCGAAGTCAGCGTGGTGCCATTGTTGCAGTATGGAGGAAAGACGAGGTGTAGTGTGGCAGAAGGGTGGCATGATGGATTGAGTGATGTTGTCGTGTGTGGCAGGTTGAGCTGAATAGGAGAGAGTCGGTGTGGAGCGTGAGCAAAGCATTGTCTTCGCAAGACTCGCGGATTCACCAAGGCATTGGAAGTCAGCGTGGTGCCATTGTTGCAGTATGGAGGAAAGACGAGGTGTAGTGTGGCAGGAGGGTGGCATGATGGATTGAGTGATGTTGTCGTGTGTGGCAGGTTGAGCTGAATAGGAGAGAGTCGGTGTGGAGCGTGAGCAAAGCATTGTCTTCGCAAGACTCGCGGATTCACCAAGGCATTGGAAGTCAGCGTGGTGCCATTGTTGCAGTATGGAGGAAAGACGAGGTGTAGTGTGGCAGAGGGTGGCATGATGGATTGAGTGATGTTGTCGTGTGTGGCAGGTTGAGCTGAATAGGAGAGAGTCGGTGTGGAGCGTGAGCAAAGCATTGTCTTCGCAAGACTCGCGGATTCACCAAGGCATTGGAAGTCAGCGTGGTGCCATTGTTGCAGTATGGAGAAAGACGAGGTGTAGTGTGGCAGGAGGGTGGCATGATGGATTGAGTGATGTTGTCGTGTGTGGCAGGTTGAGCTGAATAGGAGAGAGTCGGTGTGGAGCGTGAGCAAAGCATTGTCTTCGCAAGACTCGCGGATTCACCAAGGCATTGCGAAGTCAGCGTGGTGCCATTGTTGCAGTATGGAGGAAAGACGAGGTGTAGTGTGGCAGGAGGGTGGCATGATGGATTGAGTGATGTTGTCGTGTGTGGCAGGTTGAGCTGAATAGGAGAGAGTCGGTGTGGAGCGTGAGCAAAGCATTGTCTTCGCAAGACTCGCGGATTCACCAAGGCATTGGAAGTCAGCGTGGTGCCATTGTTGCAGTATGGAGGAAAGACGAGGTGTAGTGTGGCAGGAGGGTGGCATGATGGATTGAGTGATGTTGTCGTGTGTGGCAGGTTGAGCTGAATAGGAGAGAGTCGGTGTGGAGCGTGAGCAAAGCATTGTCTTCGCAAGACTCGCGGATTCACCAAGGCATTGGAAGTCAGCGTGGTGCCATTGTTGCAGTATGGAGGAAAGACGAGGTGTAGTGTGGCAGGAGGGTGGCATGATGGATTGAGTGATGTTGTCGTGTGTGGCAGGTTGAGCTGAATAGGAGAGAGTCGGTGTGGAGCGTGAGCAAAGCATTGTCTTCGCAAGACTCGCGGATTCACCAAGGCATTGGAAGTCAGCGTGGTGCCATTGTTGCAGTATGGAGGAAAGACGAGGTGTAGTGTGGCAGGAGGGTGGCATGATGGATTGAGTGATGTTGTCGTGTGTGGCAGGTTGAGCTGAATAGGAGAGAGTCGGTGTGGAGCGTGAGCAAAGCATTGTCTTCGCAAGACTCGCGGATTCACCAAGGCATTCGAAGTCAGCGTGGTGCCATTGTTGCAGTATGGAGGAAAGACGAGGTGTAGTGTGGCAGGAGGGTGGCATGATGGATTGAGTGATGTTGTCGTGTGTGGCAGGTTGAGCTGAATAGGAGAGAGTCGGTGTGGAGCGTGAGCAAAGCATTGTCTTCGCAAGACTCGCGGATTCACCAAGGCATTCGAAGTCAGCGTGGTGCCATTGTTGCAGTATGGAGGAAAGACGAGGTGTAGTGTGGCAGGAGGGTGGCATGATGGATTGAGTGATGTTGTCGTGTGTGGCAGGTTGAGCTGAATAGGAGAGAGTCGGTGTGGAGCGTGAGCAAAGCATTGTCTTCGCAAGACTCGCGGATTCACCAAGGCATTCGAAGTCAGCGTGGTGCCATTGTTGCAGTATGGAGGAAAGACGAGGTGTAGTGTGGCAGGAGGGTGGCATGATGGATTGAGTGATGTTGTCGTGTGTGGCAGGTTGAGCTGAATAGGAGAGAGTCGGTGTGGAGCGTGAGCAAAGCATTGTCTTCGCAAGACTCGCGGATTCACCAAGGCATTCGAAGTCAGCGTGGTGCCATTGTTGCAGTATGGAGGAAAGACGAGGTGTAGTGTGGCAGAAGGGTGGCATGATGGATTGAGTGATGTTGTCGTGTGTGGCAGGTTGAGCTGAATAGGAGAGAGTCGGTGTGGAGCGTGAGCAAAGCATTGTCTTCGCAAGACTCGCGGATTCACCAAGGCATTGGAAGTCAGCGTGGTGCCATTGTTGCAGTATGGAGGAAAGACGAGGTGTAGTGTGGCAGAGGGTGGCATGATGGATTGAGTGATGTTGTCGTGTGTGGCAGGTTGAGCTGAATAGGAGAGAGTCGGTGTGGAGCGTGAGCAAAGCATTGTCTTCGCAAGACTCGCGGATTCACCAAGGCATTGGAAGTCAGCGTGGTGCCATTGTTGAGTATGGAGGAAAGACGAGGTGTAGTGTGGCAGGAAGGGTGGCATGATGGATTGAGTGATGTTGTCGTGTGTGGCAGGTTGAGCTGAATAGGAGAGAGTCGGTGTGGAGCGTGAGCAAAGCATTGTCTTCGCAAGACTCGCGGATTCACCAAGGCATTGGAAGTCAGCGTGGTGCCATTGTTGCAGTATGGAGGAAAGACGAGGTGTAGTGTGGCAGAAGGGTGGCATGATGGATTGAGTGATGTTGTCGTGTGTGGCAGGTTGAGCTGAATAGGAGAGAGTCGGTGTGGAGCGTGAGCAAAGCATTGTCTTCGCAAGACTCGCGGATTCACCAAGGCATTGCGAAGTCAGCGTGGTGCCATTGTTGCAGTATGGAGGAAAGACGAGGTGTAGTGTGGCAGGAGGGTGGCATGATGGATTGAGTGATGTTGTCGTGTGTGGCAGGTTGAGCTGAATAGGAGAGAGTCGGTGTGGAGCGTGAGCAAAGCATTGTCTTCGCAAGACTCGCGGATTCACCAAGGCATTGGAAGTCAGCGTGGTGCCATTGTTGCAGTATGGAGGAAAGACGAGGTGTAGTGTGGCAGGAGGGTGGCATGATGGATTGAGTGATGTTGTCGTGTGTGGCAGGTTGAGCTGAATAGGAGAGAGTCGGTGTGGAGCGTGAGCAAAGCATTGTCTTCGCAAGACTCGCGGATTCACCAAGGCATTGGAAGTCAGCGTGGTGCCATTGTTGCAGTATGGAGGAAAGACGAGGTGTAGTGTGGCAGGAGGGTGGCATGATGGATTGAGTGATGTTGTCGTGTGTGGCAGGTTGAGCTGAATAGGAGAGAGTCGGTGTGGAGCGTGAGCAAAGCATTGTCTTCGCAAGACTCGCGGATTCACCAAGGCATTCGAAGTCAGCGTGGTGCCATTGTTGCAGTATGGAGGAAAGACGAGGTGTAGTGTGGCAGAAGGGTGGCATGATGGATTGAGTGATGTTGTCGTGTGTGGCAGGTTGAGCTGAATAGGAGAGAGTCGGTGTGGAGCGTGAGCAAAGCATTGTCTTCGCAAGACTCGCGGATTCACCAAGGCATTGGAAGTCAGCGTGGTGCCATTGTTGCAGTATGGAGGAAAGACGAGGTGTAGTGTGGCAGGAGGGTGGCATGATGGATTGAGTGATGTTGTCGTGTGTGGCAGGTTGAGCTGAATAGGAGAGAGTCGGTGTGGAGCGTGAGCAAAGCATTGTCTTCGCAAGACTCGCGGATTCACCAAGGCATTGGAAGTCAGCGTGGTGCCATTGTTGCAGTATGGAGGAAAGACGAGGTGTAGTGTGGCAGGAGGGTGGCATGATGGATTGAGTGATGTTGTCGTGTGTGGCAGGTTGAGCTGAATAGGAGAGAGTCGGTGTGGAGCGTGAGCAAAGCATTGTCTTCGCAAGACTCGCGGATTCACCAAGGCATTGGAAGTCAGCGTGGTGCCATTGTTGCAGTATGGAGGAAAGACGAGGTGTAGTGTGGCAGGAGGGTGGCATGATGGATTGAGTGATGTTGTCGTGTGTGGCAGGTTGAGCTGAATAGGAGAGAGTCGGTGTGGAGCGTGAGCAAAGCATTGTCTTCGCAAGACTCGCGGATTCACCAAGGCATTGGAAGTCAGCGTGGTGCCATTGTTGCAGTATGGAGGAAAGACGAGGTGTAGTGTGGCAGGAGGGTGGCATGATGGATTGAGTGATGTTGTCGTGTGTGGCAGGTTGAGCTGAATAGGAGAGAGTCGGTGTGGAGCGTGAGCAAAGCATTGTCTTCGCAAGACTCGCGGATTCACCAAGGCATTGGAAGTCAGCGTGGTGCCATTGTTGGCAGTATGGAGAAAGACGAGGTGTAGTGTGGCAGGAGGGTGGCATGATGGATTGAGTGATGTTGTCGTGTGTGGCAGGTTGAGCTGAATAGGAGAGAGTCGGTGTGGAGCGTGAGCAAAGCATTGTCTTCGCAAGACTCGCGGATTCACCAAGGCATTGGAAGTCAGCGTGGTGCCATTGTTGCAGTATGGAGGAAAGACGAGGTGTAGTGTGGCAGGAGGGTGGCATGATGGATTGAGTGATGTTGTCGTGTGTGGCAGGTTGAGCTGAATAGGAGAGAGTCGGTGTGGAGCGTGAGCAAAGCATTGTCTTCGCAAGACTCGCGGATTCACCAAGGCATTGGAAGTCAGCGTGGTGCCATTGTTGCAGTATGGAGGAAAGACGAGGTGTAGTGTGGCAGGAGGGTGGCATGATGGATTGAGTGATGTTGTCGTGTGTGGCAGGTTGAGCTGAATAGGAGAGAGTCGGTGTGGAGCGTGAGCAAAGCATTGTCTTCGCAAGACTCGCGGATTCACCAAGGCATTGGAAGTCAGCGTGGTGCCATTGTTGCAGTATGGAGGAAAGACGAGGTGTAGTGTGGCAGGAGGGTGGCATGATGGATTGAGTGATGTTGTCGTGTGTGGCAGGTTGAGCTGAATAGGAGAGAGTCGGTGTGGAGCGTGAGCAAAGCATTGTCTTCGCAAGACTCGCGGATTCACCAAGGCATTGGAAGTCAGCGTGGTGCCATTGTTGCAGTATGGAGGAAAGACGAGGTGTAGTGTGGCAGGAGGGTGGCATGATGGATTGAGTGATGTTGTCGTGTGTGGCAGGTTGAGCTGAATAGGAGAGAGTCGGTGTGGAGCGTGAGCAAAGCATTGTCTTCGCAAGACTCGCGGATTCACCAAGGCATTGGAAGTCAGCGTGGTGCCATTGTTGCAGTATGGAGGAAAGACGAGGTGTAGTGTGGCAGGAGGGTGGCATGATGGATTGAGTGATGTTGTCGTGTGTGGCAGGTTGAGCTGAATAGGAGAGAGTCGGTGTGGAGCGTGAGCAAAGCATTGTCTTCGCAAGACTCGCGGATTCACCAAGGCATTGGAAGTCAGCGTGGTGCCATTGTTGCAGTATGGAGGAAAGACGAGGTGTAGTGTGGCAGGAGGGTGGCATGATGGATTGAGTGATGTTGTCGTGTGTGGCAGGTTGAGCTGAATAGGAGAGAGTCGGTGTGGAGCGTGAGCAAAGCATTGTCTTCGCAAGACTCGCGGATTCACCAAGGCATTGGAAGTCAGCGTGGTGCCATTGTTGAGTATGGAAGAAAGACGAGGTGTAGTGTGGCAGGAGGGTGGCATGATGGATTGAGTGATGTTGTCGTGTGTGGCAGGTTGAGCTGAATAGGAGAGAGTCGGTGTGGAGCGTGAGCAAAGCATTGTCTTCGCAAGACTCGCGGATTCACCAAGGCATTGGAAGTCAGCGTGGTGCCATTGTTGCAGTATGGGAGAAAGACGAGGTGTAGTGTGGCAGGAGGGTGGCATGATGGATTGAGTGATGTTGTCGTGTGTGGCAGGTTGAGCTGAATAGGAGAGAGTCGGTGTGGAGCGTGAGCAAAGCATTGTCTTCGCAAGACTCGCGGATTCACCAGCATTGGAAGTCAGCGTGTGCCATTGTTGCAGTATGGAGAAGACGAGGTGTAGTGTGGCAGGAGGGTGGCATGATGGATTGAGTGATGTTGTCGTGTGTGGCAGTTGAGCTGAATAGGAGAGAGTCGGTGTGGAGCGTGAGCAAAGCATTGTCTTCGCAAGACTCGCGGATTCACCAAGGCATTGGAAGTCAGCGTGGTGCCATTGTTGCAGTAGGAGGAAAGACGAGGTGTAGTGTGGCAGGAGGTGGCATGATGGATTGAGTGATGTTGTCGTGTGTGGCAGGTTGAGCTGAATAGGAGAGAGTCGGTGTGGAGCGTGAGCAAAGCATTGTCTTCGCAAGACTCGCGGATTCACCAAGGCATGGAAGTGCGTGTGCCATTGTTGCAGTATGGAGGAAAGACGAGGTGTAGTGTGGCAGGAGGGTGGCATGATGGATTGAGTGATGTTGTCGTGTGTGGCAGGTTGAGCTGAATAGGAGAGAGTCGGTGTGGAGCGTGAGCAAAGCATTGTCTTCGCAAGACTCGCGGATTCACCAAGGCATTGGAAGTCAGCGTGGTGCCATTGTTGCAGTATGAGAAAGACGAGGTGTAGTGTGGCAGGAGGGTGGCATGATGGATTGAGTGATGTTTGTCGTGTGTGGCAGGTTGAGCTGAATAGGAGAGAGTCGGTGTGGAGCGTGGACAAAGCATTGTCTTCGCAAGACTCGCGCGATTCACCAAGGCATTGGAAGTCAGCGTGGTGCCATTGTTGCAGTATGGAGGAAAGACGAGGTGTAGTGTGGCAGGAGGGTGGCATGATGGATTGAGTGATGTTGTCGTGTTGTGGCAGGTTGAGCTGAATAGGAGAGAGTCGGTGTGGAGCGTGAGCAAAGCATTGTCTTCGCAAGACTCGCGGATTCACCAAGGCATTGGAAGTCAGCGTGGTGCCATTGTTGAGTATGGAGGAAAGACGAGGTGTAGTGTGGCAGGAGGGTGGCATGATGGATTGAGTGATGTTGTCGTGTGTGCAGGTTGAGCTGAATAGGAGAGAGTCGGTGTGGAGCGTGAGCAAAGCATTGTTCTTCGCAAAGCTCGCGGATTCACCAAGGCATTGGAAGTCAGCGTGGTGCCATTGTTGCAGTATGGAGGAAAGACGAGGTGTAGTGTGGCAGGAGGGTGGCATGATGGATTGAGTGATGTTGTCGTGTGTGGCAGGTTGAGCTGAATAGGAGAGAGTCGGTGTGGAGCGTGAGCAAAGCATTGTCTTCGCAAGACTCGCGGATTCACCAAGGCATGGAAAGTGCGTGGTGCCATTGTTGCAGTATGGAGGAAAGACGAGGTGTAGTGTGGCAGGAGGGTGGCATGATGGATTGAGTGATGTTGTCGTGTGTGGCAGGTTGAGCTGAATAGGAGAGAGTCGGTGTGGAGCGTGAGCAAAGCATTGTCTTCGCAAGACTCGCGGATTCCAAGGCATTGGAAGTCAGCGTGGTGCCATTGTTGCAGTATGGAGGAAAGACGAGGTGTAGTGTGGCAGGAGGGTGGCATGATGGATTGAGTGATGTTGTCGTGTGTGGAGGTTGAGCTGAATAGGAGAGATGGGTGTGGAGCGTGAGCAAAGCATTGTCTTCGCAAGACTCGCGGATTCACCAAGGATGGAAGTGAGCGTGTGCCATTGTTGGAGTATGGAGAAAGACGAGGTGTAGGTGGCAGGAGGGTGGCATATGGATTGAGTGATGTGTGTGTGTGGCAGGTTGAGCTGAATAGGAGAGAGTGGGTGTGGAGCGTGAGCAAAGCATTGTCTTCGCAAGACTCGCGGATTCACCAAGGCATTGGAAGTCAGCGTGGTGCCATTGTTGCAGTATGGAGAAAGACGAGGTGTAGTGTGGCAGGAGGGTGGCATGATGGATTGAGTGATGTTGTCGTGTGTGGCAGGTTGAGCTGAATAGGAGAGAGTGGGTGTGGAGCGTGAGCAAAGCATTGTCTTCGCAAGACTCGCGGATTCACCAAGGCATTGGAAGTCAGCGTGGTGCCATTGTTGCAGTATGGAGGAAAGACGAGGTGTAGTGTGGCAGGAGGGTGGCATGATGGATTGAGTGATGTTGTCGTGTGTGGCAGGTTGAGCTGAAATAGGAGAGAGTCGGTGTGGAGCGTGAGCAAAGCATTGTCTTCGCAAGACTCGCGGATTCACCAAGGCATTGGAAGTAGCGTGTGCCATTGTTGCAGTATGGAGGAAAGAGAGGTGTGTGTGGCAGGAGGGTGGCATGATGGATTGAGTGATGTTGTCGTGTGTGGCAGGTTGAGCTGAATAGGAGAGAGTCGGTGTGGAGCGTGAGCAAAGCATTGTCTTCGCAAGACTCGCGGATTCACCAAGGCATTGGAAGTCAGCGTGGTGCCATTGTTGCAGTATGGAGGAAAGACGAGGTGTAGTGTGGCAGGAGGGTGGCATGATGGATTGAGTGATGTTGTCGTGTGTGGCAGGTTGAGCTGAATAGGAGAGAGTCGGTGTGGAGCGTGAGCAAAGCATTGTCTTCGCAAGACTCGCGGATTCACCAAGGCATTGGAAGTCAGCGTGGTGCCATTGTTGCAGTATGGGAAAGACGAGGTGTAGTGTGGCAGGAGGGTGGCATGATGGATTGAGTGATGTTGTCGTGTGTGGCAGGTTGAGCTGAATAGGAGAGAGTCGGTGTGGAGCGTGAGCAAAGCATTGTCTTCGCAAGACTCGCGGATTCACCAAGGCATTGGAAGTCAGCGTGGTGCCATTGTTGGAGTATGGGGAAAGACGAGGTGTAGTGTGGCAGGAGGTGGCATGATGGATTGAGTGATGTTGTCGTGTGTGGCAGGTTGAGCTGAATAGGAGAGAGTCGGTGTGGAGCGTGAGCAAAGCATTGTCTTCGCAGACTCGCGGATTCACCAAGGCATTGGAAGTCAGCGTGGTGCCATTGTTGCAGTATGGAGGAAGACGAGGTGTAGTGTGGCAGGAGGGTGGCATGATGGATTGAGTGATGTTGTCGTGTGTGGCAGGTTGAGCTGAATAGGAGAGATGGGTGTGGAGCGTGAGCAAAGCATTGTCTTCGCAAGACTCGCGGATTCACCAAGCATGGAAGTCAGCGTGTGCCATTGTTGCAGTATGGAGGAAGACGAGGTGTAGTGTGGCAGGAGGGTGGCATGATGGATTGAGTGATGTGTCGTGTGTGGCAGGTTGAGCTGAATAGGAGAGAGTGGTGTGGAGCGTGAGCAAAGCATTGTCTTCGCAAGACTCGCGGATTCACCAAGGCATTGGAAGTCAGCGTGGTGCCATTGTTGCAGTATGGAGGAAGACGAGGTGTAGTGTGGCAGGAGGGTGGCATGATGGATTGAGTGATGTTGTCGTGTGTGGCAGGTTGAGCTGAATAGGAGAGAGTCGGGTGTGGAGCGTGAGCAAAGCATTGTCTTCGCAAGACTCGCGGATTCACCAAGGCATTGGAAGTCAGCGTGGTGCCATTGTTGCGATGGAGAAAGACGAGTGTAGTGTGGCAGGAGGGTGGCATGATGGATTGAGTGATGTTGTCGTGTGTGGCAGGTTGAGCTGAATAGGAGAGAGTCGGTGTGGAGCGTGAGCAAAGCATTGTCTTCGCAAGACTGCGGATTCACCAAGGCATTGGAAGTAGCGTGTGCCATTGTTGCAGTATGGAGGAAAGACGAGGTGTAGTGTGGCAGGAGGGTGCATGATGGATTGAGTGATGTTGTCGTGTGTGGCAGGTTGAGCTGAATAGGAGAGAGTCGGTGTGGAGCGTGAGCAAAGCATTGTCTTCGCAAGACTCGCGGATTCACCAAGGCATTGGAAGTCAGCGTGGTGCCATTGTTGCAGTATGGAGGAAGACGAGGTGTAGTGTGGCAGGAGGGTGGCATGATGGATTGAGTGATGTTGTCGTGTGTGGCAGGTTGAGCTGAATAGGAGAGATGGTGGTGGAGCGTGAGCAAAGCATTGTCTTCGCAAGACTCGCGGATTCACCAAGGTTGGAAGTAGCGTGTGCCATTGTTGAGTATGGAGGAAAGACGAGGTGTAGTGTGGCAGGAGGGTGGCATGATGGATTGAGTGTGTTGTCGTGTGTGGCAGGTTGAGCTGAATAGGAGAGATGGGTGTGGAGCGTGAGCAAAGCATTGTCTTCGCAAGACTCGCGGATTCACCAAGGCATTGGAAGTCAGCGTGGTGCCATTGTTGCAGTATGGAGGAAGACGAGGTGTAGTGTGGCAGGAGGGTGGCATGATGGATTGAGTGATGTTGTCGTGTGTGGCAGGTTGAGCTGAATAGGAGAGAGTGGGTGTGGAGCGTGAGCAAAGCATTGTCTTCGCAAGACTCGCGGATTCACCAAGGCATTGGAAGTCAGCGTGGTGCCATTGTTGCAGTATGGAGAAAGACGAGGTGTAGTGTGGCAGGAGGGTGGCATGATGGATTGAGTGATGTTGTCGTGTGTGGCAGGTTGAGCTGAATAGGGAGAGTCGGTGTGGAGCGTGAGCAAAGCATTGTCTTCGCAAGACTCGCGGATTCACCAAGGCATTGGAAGTCAGCGTGTGTGCCATTGTTGCAGTATGGAGGAAAGACGAGGTGTAGTGTGGCAGGAGGGTGGCATGATGGATTGAGTGATGTTGTCGTGTGTGGCAGGTTGAGCTGAATAGGAGAGAGTGGGTGTGGAGCGTGAGCAAAGCATTGTCTTCGCAAGACTCGCGGATTCACCAAGGCATTGGAAGTCAGCGTGGTGCCTTGTTGCAGTATGGAGGAAAGACGAGGTGTAGTGTGGCAGGAGGGTGCATGATGGATTGAGTGATGTTGTCGTGTGTGGCAGGTTGAGCTGAATAGGAGAGAGTCGGTGTGGAGCGTGAGCAAAGCATTGTCTTCGCAAGACTCGCGGATTCACCAAGGCATTGGAAGTCAGCGGTGGTGCCATTGTTGCAGTATGGAGGAAGACGAGTGTAGTGTGGCAGGAGGGTGGCATGATGGATTGAGTGATGTTGTCGTGTGTGGCAGGTTGAGCTGAATAGGAGAGAGTCGTGTGGAGCGTGAGCAAAGCATTGTCTTCGCAAGACTCGCGGATTCACCAGGCATTGGAAGTCAGCGTGGTGCCATTGTTGCAGTATGGAGGAAAGACGAGGTGTAGTGTGGCAGGAGGGTGGCATGATGGATTGAGTGATGTTGTCGTGTGTGGCAGGTTGAGCTGAATAGGAGAGAGTCGGTGTGGAGCGTGAGCAAAGCATTGTCTTCGCAAGACTCGCGGATTCACCAAGGCATTGAAGTCAGCGTGGTGCCATTGTTGCAGTATGGAGGAAAGACGGGTGTAGTGTGGCAGGAGGGTGGCATGATGGATTGAGTGATGTTGTCGTGTGTGGCAGGTTGAGCTGAATAGGAGAGAGTGGTGTGGAGCGTGAGCAAAGCATTGTCTTTCGCAAGACTCGCGGATTCACCAAGGCTTGGAAGTCAGCGTGTGCCATTGTTGGAGTATGGAGGAAAGACGAGGTGTAGTGTGGCAGGAGGGTGGCATGATGGATTGAGTGATGTTGTCGTGTGTGGCAGGTTGAGCTGAATAGGAGAGAGTCGGTGTGGAGCGTGAGCAAAGCATTGTCTTCGCAAGACTCGCGGATTCACCAAGGCATTGGAAGTCAGCGTGGTGCCATTGTTGCAGTATGGAGGAAAGACGAGGTGTAGTGTGGCAGGAGGGTGCATGATGGATTGAGTGATGTTGTCGTGTGTGGCAGGTTGAGCTGAATAGGAGAGAGTCGGTGTGGAGCGTGAGCAAAGCATTGTCTTCGCAAGACTCGCGGATTCACCAAGGCATTGGAAGTCAGCGTGGTGCCATTGTTGCAGTGGAGGAAAGACGAGGTGTAGTGTGGCAGGAGGGTGGCATGATGGATTGAGTGATGTTGTCGTGTGTGGCAGGTTGAGCTGAATAGGAGAGAGTCGGTGTGGAGCGTGAGCAAAGCATTGTCTTCGCAAGACTCGCGGATTCACCAAGGCATTGGAAGTAGCGTGGTGCCATTGTTGCAGTATGGAGAAAGAGAGGTGTGTGTGGCAGGAGGGTGCATGATGGTTGAGTGATGTTGTCGTGTGTGGCAGGTTGAGCTGAATAGGAGAGAGTCGGTGTGGAGCGTGAGCAAAGCATTGTCTTCGCAAGACTCGCGGATTCACCAAGGCATTGGAAGTCAGCGTGTGCCATTGTGCAGTATGGAGGAAAGACGAGGTGTAGTGTGGCAGGAGGGTGGCATGATGGATTGAGTGATGTTGTCGTGTGTGGCAGGTTGAGCTGAATAGGAGAGAGTCGGTGGGAGCGTGAGCAAAGCATTGTCTTCGCAAGACTCGCGGATTCACCAAGGCATTGGAAGTCAGCGTGGTGCCATTGTTGCAGTATGGAGGAAAGACGAGGTGTAGTGTGGCAGGAGGGTGGCATGATGGATTGAGTGATGTTGTCGTGTGTGGCAGGTTGAGCTGAATAGGAGAGAGTGGTGTGGAGCGTGAGCAAAGCATTGTCTTCGCAAGACTCGCGGATTCACCAAGGCATTGGAAGTCAGCGTGGTGCCATTGTTGCAGTATGGAGGAAAGACGAGGTGTAGTGTGGCAGAGGGTGGCATGATGGATTGAGTGATGTTGTCGTGTGTGGCAGGTTGAGCTGAATAGGAGAGAGTCGGGTGTGGAGCGTGAGCAAAGCATTGTCTTCGCAAGACTCGCGGATTCACCAAGGCATTGGAAGTCAGCGTGGTGCCATTGTTGCAGTATGGAGGAAAGACGAGGTGTAGTGTGGCAGGAGGTGGCATGATGGATTGAGTGATGTTGTCGTGTGTGGCAGGTTGAGCTGAATAGGAGAGAGTCGGTGTGGAGCGTGAGCAAAGCATTGTCTTCGCAAGACTCGCGGATTCACCAAGGCATTGGAAGTCAGCGTTGCCATTGTTGCAGTATGGAGGAAGACGAGGTGTAGTGTGCAGGAGGTGGCATGATGGATTGAGTGATGTTGTCGTGTGTGGCAGGTTGAGCTGAATAGGAGAGAGTCGGTGTGGAGCGTGAGCAAAGCATTGTCTTCGCAAGACTCGCGATTCACCAAGGCATTGGAAGTCAGCGTGGTCATTGTTGAGTATGGGGAAAGACGAGGTGTAGTGTGGCAGAGGGTGGCATGATGGATTGAGTGATGTTGTCGTGTGTGGCAGGTTGAGCTGAATAGGAGAGAGTGGGTGTGGAGCGTGAGCAAAGCATTGTCTTCGCAAGACTCGCGGATTCACCAAGGCATTGGAAGTCGCGTGGTGCCATTGGTTGGAGTTTATGGAAGAAGACGATAGTGGTCAGGTGAATGAATGGATTGAGCTGATGTGTGTGTGCTAGGTTGAGCTGAATGGAGAGGAGCGTGTGATCTGAGCAAAGCAGTTTCGCAAGACTCCGCGATTCACCAAGGCATGGAATTGTCAGCGTGTGCCATTGTTGAGTATGAGAAAGACGAGGTGTAGTGTGGCAGAGGGTGTGCATGATGGATTGAGTTATGTTGTCGCTGTTGTGGCAGGTTGAGCTGAATGAGGAACGTGGAATTAGACAAAGTAACATTTTCTTTCGCAAGACTCGCGATTCACCAAGGCATTGGAAGCAGCGTGGTTGCCATTGTTGGAGTATGGAGAAAGAGAGGTGTAGTGGCAGGAAGGAGGCATGATGGATTGAGTGATGTTGTCGTGTGTGGCAGGTTGAGCTGAATAGGAAGAGCGGTGGGGAGCGTGAGCAAGAGCATTGTCTTCGCAAGACTCGCGGATTCACCAGGAGGCATGGAAGTCAGCGTGGTGCCCATGTGTGGAGATATAGGAAAGCAGAAGGTGTAGGTGGCAGGAGGGTGGTTGAAAGAGATGTTGTCGTGTGTGGCAGGTTGAGCTGAATAGGAGAGAAGCGTGTGGAGCGTTAGAAAAGCATTGTCTCTCGCAAGACTCGCGATTCACCAAGGCATTGGAAGTCAGCTGGTGCCATTGTTGCAGTATGGAGAAAGACATGTGTAGTGTGGCGAGGGTGGCGATGATGGATGAGTAGGTGTTGTGTGGCAGGTGAGCTGAATAGGAGAGAGGTCGGTGTGGAGCGTGAGCAAAGCATTGTCTTCGCAAGACTCGCGGATTCACCAAGGCATTGGAAGTAGCGTAGTGCGCATTGTTGGAGTATGGAGGAAAGACGAGTGTAGTGTGGCAGGAGGGTGGCATGATGAAATGTGTCGGCAGTGAGCTTGAATGTGGAGGAGTCGTCGTGGAGCTGAGCAAAGCATTGTCTTCGCAAGACTCGCGGATTCAACAAGGCATTGGAAGTCAGCGTTTGTGCCATTGTGGAGTATATAGAAAGGGTATTGTAGTGTGCAAGAGGGTGCGATGATGGATTGAGTGATGTTGTCGTTGTGGCAGGTGAGTGAATAGGAGAGATTCGGTGTGGAGCGTGAGCAAAGCATTGTCTTCGCAGACTCGCGGATTCACCAAGGCATTGGAAGTCAGCGTGGTGCCATTGTTGGAGTATGGAGAAAGACAGGTGTAGCGTGGATGCAATGGATTGAGTGAGTTGTCGTTGTGGCAGGTGTTGAGCTAATAGGAGAGAGTCGGTGTGGAGCGTGAGCAAGCATTGTCTTCGCAAGACTCGCGTTACCAAGCATAAGCATCGGAAAGGACAGGACTGG
>QEYB01000777.1:0-17613 GCA_017562135.1 Dipylidium caninum
GATTTCCTTCCCGATTCGTCGCAGTCTGGCCGCCTCCGATCCTCTGCGCCGGTATTGTAACTAGATGGCCAGTCACTGGGCTTTTTGTAACAGGAAGGTCCGTTTTGGGACTAAGATCGGACTGCATAGGGGGGATGCATTTTGCGTGTATTTGGGTATCTTTTTGGGGGATTTGCACACGATGAGATCGCTGTTTTGGAGACTGGTCCGAGCCGTTGTACAGCCAGACAGTGTGGTGTTGAACAACTGGGGCGATTAGGAAGAAGGTTCTTCGTCAAGAAAACGGTCTACCTTTTAGTTTAATTGACAAAAAGAGCCCTTCAAACATGTATAAGGTTGCGTGAAAGGTCCTCATACTATGTACAACGGGAAAAATGGAAGGAGCACTCCCAGGTGAACAATATTTCAACTCCATTTTAAAACGTGAAGAACTTTATCATTGTTGAAGAAGTGAGGACCACATTTTTGGGGAAGTAGCGAGGTCTCTTTAAATAAGCAATTAAAATTTGATACAAGTTAAATAGGTATAATATTTGGTTAATATAACAAAGAAAAGTGGTTATAGAGGACTCACGTTCTCTACGAGTTTACGGACGCACTGTCTATAGTTTTAAGACGCTGACATGTCGCGGACGCTGTGTTTTGGCCTGCAATACGGAGATGTCGGGACCGGGTGGACGGTCTTACTAGTTGGAAACCGGTCCACTTTTTTAAATCTATGTTAAAAAGTTTTTATTTGGGTGGGTTGTGACCACGTGAGGTTACACTTTCGGGAGGTGAAGAGCTTGGGTGTTGTTCACATTTCATTGGGGGTATTTGTTGCGTAGATACTGATGCCATTGCGGCGGTCAACTCCAAGGTGAACTGGAGGGAAGATTTGGGTGGTACATGGGCCTGGCATTTAATCTCTGGCTCTCTTAGGGTAAAGTCGATGAGGTTTAGTCGTACTTCTTTTACTGTTGGACTCCTCATAGTCGGGTGCTGCCCACTCCGCCTACGACGCGACACTCTGGACACGGGCCATATGGTATATACTTGCAGTCTACAGGTAAGTGTGTGGCTGCCCAGAGGAGGGCGTTTGACCATGTCAAGGTAGATAGTCTCATGGTGCCGGGTTCGAAATTGTACAAACGGATAGGTTAATTGATGTGAGGTAGGATAGTCAGGGAATGTGGACAGATTCTCCAATTCGGGGAGGGGTGGGAGAGAGTGGCCTGCCTGGAAGAGTGCAGATGACGAATATGATGGATCCAGGCGGTAGCTTCTCCGGGCAATTCCGGAAAAAAGGATGAAGACCTTCCACATCCTTGGCCTCGGGAATAGACTTGACCAGCATAAAGAGACGGAAAACACTTCGAATGGGCCTCCTCATAAGTAATAAATAAGGTGTGGTTAGAAAGGTTAATGTGGGTTACGAAGATTCCGGGGCAAATTGAAAATGTCTCTTTGTGCCTCAGCTCGAAAGGCATCGTCATACCATATCATTCATCCGGAAGAAACTAACGGTATCTGTGTGGACCGTGGAAGGTCATATGAAATCAGACTTTTTTATGTGTTGATCGTTCATTTTGGGTGAAGAGAGTTAAAAGTTTCGAAAGCGCGAAAAAGAGTCAAAACTTGCACATGTAGCACCATATGTAAGGCATTGCGCTATTTGGTGTTTTATGTTATTTACCAACACAGACGTTAATTTGGGCAAAAAACCTCGGAAGGAGAAAGCTAGGTCGGAAATGGATGGCGTGTCTACTTAAGAGGCCAAGTGTGGGTTACAGAACTGAGGGTACAAGTGGTGGAGAGGCTGTTAGATTTCCTTTAGGCATGCGTCCGATGCAAATAAGTTTGCCTGTTCAGAAAAATAGGTGAAGTGGTATATGTTCGGAGCGCAGAATTATCTTCGGCAAGGGAAACCTCTAGGAGAGAACTGTGGTATATTTTGCGCAGAGAAGACGGTCCAGTTATCCAGTAAGCTCCGGATGCCCGTGGGTATGTGGTGGTCTATTTGGGCCTCTCAATGTGATGGAGCGGACTTCCTCTTCCTTTAATTAAAAAGGACATTTCAAGGCATGAGGTTCTTTGGACTTACTGTGTACTTTTAATAGGATTTCAAGCGTTGGAACAACCGCAAAGAAAAAAAATACCAGTCGCTATAGTGGTTTGTCTATTAACTACTCTCGAGCTGGCTAAGGGTGAAAGAAATGTGTTATTTGGTGAAAATATACTGTTTGACAGTTGGCACTTTGTAGGGCGCGGTGAGATTCAATGCAATCGGCGCCTTTGAAGTAGACATTTATCCATGTTGAAGTATAGGTTTGTCGCTGTCAATTACAACAGTCTATTTTTGTTTGAATATGTGTTGGCCAGCTGCTTCGGTTACATCAGTCCTTATGTGAAGAGAAAGGGCAACATTTTAGGGAAAAAAAAACATGTTCATCTCCAGTAGTTGACGGCCGCACACACAAAAAAATGATTGGTTTTCTAGCGGCCCAGTTGGGACTCATTACATGTGTTCTCATCGAATGTTTTTACCTTTTTCCTATTCTTCACCTCCATGTTAACCTCGGGGTAAAACTAGGTAATCCGGCTCTCCAACGTAAAGCTATCAAGAGGCTGCGCAAAGTGACTGTATTTTGGGTAATGTATGTCGGAATCTAGAAATCTTCACCCAGCCGTCTGGGTAATGTTTGCTGGCTTAAAATCAGTTCACATCTGCGGCAGAAAAACCTTCAATCAATGTGTGGCCGTCCGACTTTGTATCGACTCGTTCAACATGTGAATATTCAAGGCTTTCAACTTTCGTTAATATCTGAAATTTGATAGTTTGTCACAGTGGATGTCAAGATTATGCCTTTCAGTGGTCAAATAACTAAAGCCAAAGATTAAAGTCAACAGTCAACTTTTGTAGGGCGGATGGCGGTCAAGGGGGGTTTGGGAAAAAAAATGCCGCCAAGAAAAAAAAAAAGAAAAGAAAATAAAAAAAAAAAATTAAGTTTTACGCTATGAAAGAGAGTGAACCAGCGGCAGTAAAGACTAAAACTAATCGAGTGAGTTGGTGAACGATTTTGTAGCATAAGGAAAAAATTAAAAATCAGACGGGCTCTTTCGCATTTAACGACAACAGGGGTGTGAATATCCCGTAGGGATACTTTAAGAAAATAACGGCATTTACAAAGTTGAAGGTCTGAGAAGTCCAAGAACTGAGTTATTTCGGCATTATGGGTCGAGAAATGAGAAAAGAAAATTGGTTTTACAACAAATTTAATATTTACTTGGTTGTTGGTCTCAGTCCAGGAAGCTCACCATTGTTCATGTTTCGCATCGTTACTACTGCGGGGACACGCAGTACCTGTCAGTTAACCTTAATTTACACAAAAATAAAAAATTAGACAATACAAATAGTTTCCATTCCTCAAAGCCTTGATGCTAATGTAAGGAGTTTACTCGAAAGAGTGGACTAAATGAGGCAAAAATTACTTCCCGTTGAAAGTTATACAGTTGCTACAGGCCTAAAATGGAGATTTCATGTATAAAATTGACACAAGAAATTATGTAGGCGACAAAAGTGTACAAATAAAGAAGGAACTTTGTAAGTCAATGATAAGGAAGGCAAAGCAGTAAATGTCTTGGAAGTAGTCGAAGTACGAAGGCATATGCAATGAGAGGAGAGGAGCGAACTAAGCCTATTAAAAATCTCTATTTCCGTCCACGACGGAAGGGAATTGTTGGGGAAAATGGAATGTTAAACATCATTGAGCTCTACTTTCACTCAGCGCACGCGAATAATATTTCGCGACCAATCAGCCACCCTCGCAGACACGCGGAGGGGCGGACAGATGGACACGCACAAAAACCTGAATGGCCAGCAACATCTCAACCGCAACCGCCTGCCATTGCAGCAAGAAGATTGGCTTACCAGGCATCCATCTGAGGAATGTCAGAAAAAAAGTGTGCATCAAGGGCTTCAGTTCCTACTGACATTTTGTATTCACATAGGCCTGATGCGCGCAACTGACTCCCGTTCGCCGGATGGCTGGTCAAATTCCACGTAGGCATCGTGGGGAACATACAACTCGTGATGGGGCACTCATCCCTCTACTCTAAGTCCGGAAAAACTGTCTCGACTTCGCGCACTACGAGGGGCCAGAGAGGGTACGGCAGGGTGGGAGAAAGTCTCCTCTTCTCTTTACTAACATGAGCTCAAATTGCCTAACATCCGCTCTCCTCTTTGACCGGGAGGTAATAGATGTTGCGGGCGGTATGTGCAAGACCACAGCAGCATGGGTTACACCGCGTTTAGCAGGTGTTCGTTACTGATACACACTGGTGTCACAGATTGTCATTGCAGACGTGGGTTCACAGCAGTTCACATATTCACGCTGATGTCCATCTCAGGTGAGTTGGCTTTCCAAGCATCCGCCTCAGCCAAATGCAGCACACGTCATTTTGCACCAGGATGCCCTCGTGGTCGACATGTTCTGTCCTAACGTCATATTCATTCGCCAACGTTCCTCGTCACTTGGCAGAGAGATTACATATGCACACACCCACGAACACACACAGTGGTGTTCCAACGTAACCCTGTGACACGTAGACACCAAGGTGAGTTGCAAGGTCACCTCCAAGCTGAGGCAAGATAGGCACACGGTCTTGCAGCAATTCTCTGACGTACAGATGGTGAAGGATGCGGTTCGGGGGCGAAAATCGACCTGTTAATGTGGACGAGTTCGACGAGCCTCCAACCAAACCGCTGATGTGTACGCACATACTTCAATCCAAACCGCTCACTCTTCACATATTTTCCCTTCCTACGACTTATCATCTGATTACTCAGTCAATCCACCATTTGTTGTCAATTTGTCACTCCCAACTGAAAGGATTAATACAGTTTAGTGAGGGTCCTCAGGTCTGTGATGCCCTTAGATGTCCGGGGCCGCACGCGCGCTACATTGACGGTGCCAGCGAGTGAGACCTTCTGGCCTGAGAGGGCTGGGTAAACTGGTCAATCACCGTCACGACAGGGATCGGGGCTTGGGAATTGTCCCCCGTGCAAAACGAGGAATTCCTAAGTAAGTGCAAGTCATAAGCTTGCGCTGATTACGTCCTGCCCTTTGTAACCACCGCCCGTCGCTACACCCTGATTGAATGGTTTAGTAAGGTCTTGGATCGGTGCCATTGTGACGTTCGCCGAGAGGGGATCGTCCAGGAGGCGTTGAAAAGACGACCGAACTTGATCATTTAGAGGAAGTAAAAGTCGTCACAAGGTTTCCGTAGGTGAACCTGCGGAAGGATCATTACGCGTTCTATTTGTGTGTCTGAGTGGTGGCGACGCGGTCGTTGTTACCGTGGTCGTCGCTGCGCAATCTGGTTGCATTACAGTTGCGATTGCGAGGCTGCCATTCTGACATCATACGGCTTTAGGATCACCGCTGAATTCGGTGCATTTACTGTTAGGTCTCGTGGCATAGCCCAATTATGTATGTATTCCAAAATTCACCCCACGCATCCAGTGAAGGAGCCATTTTTCTGATCGTTTGACATCACTTGGTTTTTGTTTAATCGTAAGCTTTAACTTCCCAAATTATTTGTCACAGCCGCTATGATAACCTTTGTAGAATTCCATCTCGTAGCAACTAGTCGGTTCTTTCTAATCTACGTTGCTTCTAAATGTCACCTTCACTTCACTCGTGAATTATGGTCCTTGGAGAGACGCACACGTGCCAAAAAATTAGTATTTTAAAGCGCCTCGGTGGGGACGAGCTACACGTCACGTCCAACGTAGTTGCAAATTTCACTCTAGTTTCCTCGTGGATTGTCAGCTGTGAGGTGGCAGATAGAGGTTGTAAATGAGCTTCCTTTGCTTTTATCGTCCAACAACCACGACTTAACCCATGGACAGCTTGTCTTTCCCCCTTGTATGCTGCCAAATCTATTGTGGTTGCCAGTGGAAGGAGGAATAGAATAGAGGCCTTGTGGACCAACGCTTTATTTTGAACCAAAATTAGTACACAAAACACAGGTTACTGTCTGTATGTAAGCAGCACTGTGAGTGCTGCCGCAACACACTTCATCGGTTAAAGGCTGACCGAAGTAAGTCAGTAACACTAAAGTAATCATTTGCGAAGTATGGAGATGACTTCGTGCCACGAAAACTTCGAGCACACTGAAATCTGTATCAGATGCATCCAACGCCAAAACGTAAGGTGGCCACTTTCGGCTCCTCTATGGAAGGAAAGCAGGTCAGTAGCGCTGTTTTGTCTTGAGAGGTCGAGCATTTCTAACACCCGATCCTCGCTGAAAGTCTGCACAACATTTGAGAAGGGGATGCCGTAGGTCAGGACCCACGTAGGCTGTGTGGTTTCAACACCGTTTGATAGACCGTTTAGTTCTTCTGTGGCTGTGTAACCGTTGGCACAGTTGTTCGGGTAATAAGGCATGTTTTCATCGGGAAAGTTTGGTGCGAACTGGACACCCTCGAATTCTTCAACTTCAAGACATTCGTCTTCATCACTCTTTGGTGTGCGCAATGGTGAGATAGATTCAGGCCTGGAATCGTCTTGTTTCCACATTGCGTCGCCGCCTTTTGAATCATAATTCTACAATAAGACTCCAGAATAAAGAGAAAGAGTGGAATCCAACCATATTACAGAGGGGAGGCGATTAAACCTACCCACATGGAGACAGACCGGCTATAGTTAATCGGGGATGAAATTACGACCAGCGGCGATATCTGTTATGATTTTATAGTCTGGTCCACCAATCAGGATGAAACTCGCTCGCAGTAAGCTCAAATTTGTATTTGTTGTCTTCCGGAAGGCGGCAGGTCATGTTCGCAGTCTGACAGCTGATTTGATATTACGTGACTGCAACTGACCTACCGGTTAATCCGCCAAATATGCACAATAAGACCATATGCTGCTGTGTGACGATGAGATCGGGATAAAGCGAAACGGTTAAACTGAATTTCTGCTATCAGGAATAAGATCATCATAATGATGATAGGGCAGTAGGTTGTAATATGCCATGAATAGACACGAACTGTGAAGATTTGGAGACAAATTTTACTCATTATGTGAAAGTCGGGAAAAGTTTTCCTGCCACCACCATTTTTAACTTCGTAGTAGCAGAAAGTATGGGAATTCGCACTACAGATACGGTTTTACTTGACTTAACGACCAAGGAGTGGGCTAAATCAACCATTAAGATGGGAATTCCGAAGTAATTTTTTGCCTTATTTGACTTTAAGAATGAAATAGTGCCAACAGATTCGGGGTGACGTAGGGAAGTTAACATTAAAGTGCGGCGTAGGCCGATTACGGTCCCCATTTGTCCACGTTAGAGATACACCCGAGTGGAAGGAGCATCAAGACGAACAGGTCTTGCATTTGGGTGCAGGGGTTTGGATTACCCAGTAATCCCATAATAACTTGTCAAAATCTTTAACATAGACTCCATTCTCCCCCGTGGTGTTAGGATAAAACGGCCGAGTATGGTCTTTGACGTTAGAATGGCAAACTAGCTACATGCTTCAATGAGTGCTCCCGACTTAACGTCTCCCATACATTTCTCTTGTGAACCGCTACAAATGACTTGTACAGAGGCGCTGAGTCTTCCTTCCCGAAGGAAGAGATGGCACACTCGAAGATTACGTTGTGTAATTGCACAGTAGGCATATTGGGAAATTCGAACATTATGACTGATACGCAATTATTTGGAGGATCCTAGGACGATTCATCTGCTTTGCCGTGACAAAGTTCGAATGCAGCGGAGATGTGTCCAAGCAGTATTCCGCGGCGAACGGCCACGTGTTGAACCTTATTGAGGCTTCCTTATCAGACGGAGTGAATAACTAAGAAGTGACGAGGCCATCTACAGTAATATAGGCTAAAAATGTAACTCAAAGCAGCACGCACAAGTGCAGTTTTGAAGAAAATTTTCGGCTAATACTACGTAGACGAATACGTCAAAGTGGAAATGCTCCAAATCCCCCATTGTCAAAAGATAGGATGACGAGCGGAGAGTCACCTATCACATCATTAACACCATGGCGACTGTATAGCTCGCAATCGACATCATCGCCCACTCGCAACTCTGCCCCCCCCCCCTCCCCCCAAAAGAAGGTCTGTGAAGCCTCCCTACAGAGAGTTAGTCGTCCCACTTCGGTGTGGCAAGGCTGCGACCAGTGATGGAGTGAGTGAATGCCTGAATGAATAAGAAGGAGAAGGTGACAGATTGCGGATGAGTGAATGTCTGGGAAGCTACGAGGCAGAAGGTACAACAGGAATAATGAGGGCAGTTCTTCTGGGGTGCAATTTAGCTCCTTCATAGAAACTTATAAACAAGGGTAGACCTTCGAAGAAGGGAAATAAACACGTGTGGGGGTGAATGCTCACTGCCACATGGAGGAGAATGCGTTCCTCGAAGAATCGCGTTTCCTTCCCCCATTATCAGGACTCATTCGGGTAAGAGCCCATGAGCAACCAGTCCCTCGGTAACACTTGTGTACCTCTCGGCGGAAACAGTGCAGTCCAGTCCCGTCCTCCGACTCCACGTCCTCTTCCAATTCCTTGTCTCACCAAATCGAAGTGCATTCCTTCCATCAGTATAAACGACGCAAGTTGAGTGGGCCTTGGTGATGCCATGACGCGAAGGGAACTCATCCACAATGTAGCAGTCCTCTCCATTGTCCACCTCACCACCTCATTCGCGAGATGCGTCGCTGATTGTCCTGTTGATGTCTTGTGCTGATATCATCATCACAGGAAACACACAGATGCAGATGTGGAAGATACAAATGCACGAACACAGAAGGTATTCTCAGTCGATCTCCGTCCATCGCGCACCATCTACAGCCATAATGGGGTGTGGGCAATGAATATCCCACTCAACATTTCCCCAACATTGCTCAAACTCCACTCTCTCCAGTGAAGTCTGCTCTCCCCTGAAAAAAACTTTAATAAACAAGAGTTGGTTACTTACTGGTCTAGGATACTTCATACTCGAACCTGCGAGTGGGAGAGTTCTTCTGGGTCCTTTTGTTTGCCTCCTCCCCTTACACTCAATTTGGCCCAAATCAAACTGGTCAACTGCAAAAGACTAAGCCATTTGTCGCACAACAGACGGAACGAGATGTCTTCGCAACTCAACCTACCCACAGTTAATTCGACCTGTCTGACAATGTGCGTGGGAAAAAGCACTCCTTCCTCGTCCAATCCTTCCGCCTCTCATCGTTGCCCCACCTTCCCTCCGTGGTCGACACCTCCACCTGCCCACGCATCTCATTCACTTCACTGATGGAAATGAACCACGGGCAACTACTTGACTACTTGCCGTGCATGTGAGTGAAAGAGGAGGGCAGTGCGACCCTCGAAGTGCGTGGTGGAATGCGGCAGATGGGTGGGAGGACCTGTGGGTCCGGCACAAAACGAGCTGCTACTTCCACGGTTGCTGGGTCGTCGACTAGGCATGTTGGCTAAAACGCTTGCACTAACTTCTTTAGTCGTCGAATCGCATCTTCTAAGAACAACATGACGAGAAATTTAGTACAAAAAATCCTTGAGAAAACATTCTCAGTTAACCCTTTCACTTCTTCTTGTAAAAACAATTAACTGCCACGACTGCTGGTAAGATCTCGCCTTTTGTGGTTAAAGCAAAACACTATTTTTTCTTACTCGCAATCAAATTTATTAACTTAAGTAGAAACATAATTTCGGAGTGTCCTCCTGCCAGCGGAAAGCCAGTTTGCATATCCCAGGTTGTAAGCAGTTTCATCTTATGATACGACAAATGGGACAGGTGCCTCCTCAATATCCCCTTCATTTTTGCATTTTCTGCCTTTCACAAAAATTAGTAAGAACTCAAACAGGTGACAGTCGGGGATGCTGCTTCCGGGACATGTGGTGGATGCGACAGAATATGCCACTTTCGTTCTGTAATTCTGTGACGTGTCCCTAAATTGTCATGTTTCTTGAGATTGACGATCTCTTCTCCTCGACTGCCCTCTTCAAATCACTCAGTCGATGACACTACTTCTCCGAATGAAGCTTTACCTTCGGTTCTAAGAGCGCCAAATGCAGTGGTCCTCCGATGTCTCACCACACACACGACAGCATTCCCTTATTGGGAGGCAATTTTGCTTCCGATTTGAAAGAGCCACTTTCCTCAGGTCCATAACATGAGCTCTTTTGTAGCATTCAATCCGTGTTAACCCGCTTTTCGCCCCCAGTTGTCATGCGGTTTGAGATGGACACGAGTTCGTTGCGATCGTGCAGAGATGTGCACATGACGACTCTTTCATCCAAATTCTGATTTCATTCATTTGACGCCCATGTCCACTATTCCCACACAAATCCTCTCTTTTGACCATGCTCCGAAGTGGCTTGCCTCAGCTGAACTGAGCCTTTCCTCAAACTTCCATGATGTCAAGAAATGATCTTGTTCCCAGATGTTCTCGACTACACCGTCGTCAAACGAAGACGATATTGTCGAAATCACCTGTTTCAATTTTTCGACCGTCTTCTGCATGTCGTATCGGCTATTGTTCATTCTGTACACATTCAGTGGCATTTTATTCTTGATGAAATTCGTGTGAAAGACGATGGTGCAAGTGAACCTCATCATTAGCTATGGCTGCACCACGGCCACTCTGCTTACGCCAATTTGCCCCGTCGAAATGCCTACATCAGGCCATGATAATAGAGAGCCGGAAAGGGGCCAGACGAACGTATTATAATGTTTACTCACCGGAAATGGTTGACTGAGAACATTTTTCCAAGGGTTTTTAATGTATTCGTATCTTATTTTTCCGGTAGAAGAATCGTTCTGACGGCTAACAGCAAAATGAGTAAAGAAATGATAACAGGACTTTTAGACAAAATGCCTACTCGACGACCCAGTGGCCATGAGAGTGTCAGCTGAGTTTGTGTCGGTCCCACCTCTCCTCTCGCCCGCCTGCTGCGTTCCACCACCCACCGCGAATTTTGCACTGCACTCCTCGGACATTTGCATACCCACCAGGTCTCACCTAATTGTCCGGTGTTCATCTCCATCAGTGGAATGGATAAGATGAGTGAGTTTCTGTTTGACGTCACCTTTTTTTTGTTTTCTGTGATGACGTTTTCAGCACATGGAGTCGATTATGTGGAAGGCATCCACGAGACAATCAGTGACGCGGCTGCCGAGTGCAGTTGTGAGGTGGACAATGGAGAGGACTGCTACATTGTGGATGACTTCCCCTTACGTCACGGCATCACCCAAGGCCGACCTAACCTACGTCTTTAATACTGATGCAAGGAATGAACTTCGGTTTGGTGAGGCAAGGAATTGGAAGAAGGCGTGGAGTCGGAGAACTCGGGAGGTGCAGAAGTATTACCAAAGTGCTATCGGCTGATAGGCGCTAGTCCGAACGAAACCGGATCATGTGAGAGAAAATCGCCATTGTTCACAAAATAGAAGCTCCGTAACGTCGCAGCGAGCATTCCCCCACACTCGTGTTTAATCCTTTTCCTCGAAATTGTACCCTTGTTTGTATGATTCTGCGAAAGAATTAAACTGCATCCCTATGGGAACTGACCTCCCCATTGCTGTTAGCCTTGCTGCCTCACTCAATCGCACTCTTTCTCCCTCTCCCTCTCATTCTTTCATGTATTAACTCACTTCACCACTAGTCACCATTTTTCACCCCAAAAGTAACGACTAACTTACTGTTTTATTTAGTCATGTCTTGCCGTGGGAGGGGAAGGTCCACAGTTTCTCGCCCCCAAGTGCAGTGTAGAGTGTGAGGGGAGAGTTGCGAGTGGTCAGTCAAGTTCTTTTTGAGCGATACAGTCGCGATGGCGTTAAAGATGTGATGGGAGACTGACAGGCTGCCATCATTCGGTTTTACAATTGGCGAGGTGGGAACATTTCCCCTTTGACATGTACAAAGTATTAGTGGCACCCACCCTGGGACGTAGATTACCCAAGAGAAGAATTTTTTGTCAAACTTGTGCACGTGTAAAGGAGTTAAATGTTGCGTTCATGGGAGGAGAGATTGGGAAACACATGATCGGAGTGGAATGCGGGCTTAAGCTCGAAATCTACACGATGGATGTCCAGTGGCATGGACACGCAGTGAATAACTTCGCCTGTTCTCAGAACTACTAATCCAACTGCCACGTTACACATGGGAAAACGAATAAATGGTCTTCCACATCTCAGAGAGAGGATATACGGCAGGGCTGTGAAGGAGTGACGTTTGGCGTTGCATAATCGCACTTCCCTGACTGTAATTTGTGAAACGCTACCCGTTCATTAACATCGCCTCGTGCGCACACCTCGACGTATTAACATAACCTAAAAACAGAATTTATTCGCGTGGTTTAAGGTGTGAAGCGTAAGTTTGCACATGGCTGCTTTTGACGTTCAGTTACACCACTGCGACTTATAAGAATTTCACTGACGAGAAAGTGCCACAAAAGCATGGCGATTTTTACTTGCAGTGCTTGGTGAATGTACAGTTTCTGATAGAACATGCAGAATATGGTAGAATAATTGAAACAGGAGATTTCGACATTCCTGAGAATCCAAATTCTGGACGATCATCCTTGTTCCACAAAGAAGGTGTCGAAAATATCTGGGAACAGGACCCTCTTCTGACATCAAGGAAATTCGAAGAAGGGCTGAATTTGGCTCAGGAAAGCCACTTTGGAGGATGGTCAAAGGAGAGGATTATTGTGGAAATGGTGGACATGGGCGTTAGGTGAATAAAATCAAAAGAATTTGGATGAAAGAGTCGTCATGTGCACATCTCTGCACGATCGCAACGAACTCGTGCCCATCTTCAACCGCATTACAAGTGGGGGTGGAAGGAGGATTACCACGGATTGAATGCCACGAAAGGACTCATGTTGTGAACCTGAGGAAGGTCTCACTTCAACATTGCCGTGTGAGTGGTGGGACATTGGCGATCTCAGGAAACAAGATGAGCATGTTCTGTCGCATCCACCACATGTTCCGGAAGCAGCATCCCCGACTGTCACCTGTTTGAGTTCTTACTAATTTTTGTGAAAGGCAGAAAATGCAAAAATGAAGGGGATATTGAGGAGGCACCTGTCCCATTTGTCGTATCATTATAAGAATGAAACTGCTTACAACTGGGATATGCAAACTGGCTTTCCGCTGGCAGGAGGACACTCCGAAATTATGTTTCTACTTAAGTTAATAAATTTGATTGCGAGTAAGAAAAAATAGTGTTTTGCTTTAACCACGAAAGGCGAGATCTTACCAGTACTCGTGGCAGTTAATTGTTTTTACAAGAAAGAAGTGAAAGGGTTGACTGAGAAATGTTTTCTCAACGATTTTTTTGTACTTAAATTTCTCGTCATGTTGTTCTTAGAAGATTGCGATCGACGACTAAGAAGTTAGTGCAAGCGTTTTAGCCAACATGTCCTAGTCGACGACCCAGCAACCGTGTAAAGTAGCAGCTCTTTTTGTGCCGGACCCACAGGTCCTCCCACCCGCCATCTGCCGCATTCCACCCACGCACTTCGAGGTCGCCACTGCCTCCTCTTTCACCCACATGCACGGCAAGTAGTCAAGCTAGTTTGCCGTGGTTCATTTCCATCAGTGAAGTGAATGAGATCGTGACAGGTGGTGTGTCGACCACGGAGGGAAGGTGGGGCAACGATGAGAGGCGGAAGATTGGACGAGAAGGAGTGCTTTTTTCCCACGCACATTGTCAAGACAGGTCGAATTAACTGTGGGTAGGTTTTGAGTTGCGAAGACATCTCGTTCGTCTGTTGTGCGACAAAATGGCTTGTCTTTTGCAGTTGGACCAGTTTGATTTGGGCCAATGAGTGTAAGGGAGGAGGCAACAAAAGGACCAAGAAACCTCTCCCACTCGCAAGGTTCGAGTATGAGTATCCTAGACCAGTAACGTAAGCACTCTTGTTTATTAATTTTTTCAGGGGAGAGCAGACTTCACTGGAGAGAAGTGGAGTTTGAATGTTTGGGAGGAAATGTTGAGTGGGATATTCATTGCATCCCACACCCATTATGGTGTAGATGGTGCGCATGGACGGAGATCGACTGAGAAATACCTTCTGTGTTCGTGCATTGTATCTCCACATCTGCATCTACTGTGTGTTTCCTGTGATGATGATATCAAGCACAAAGACATCAACAGGACAATCAGCGACGCATCTCGCGAATGCGTGGTGAGGTGGACAATGGGAGGAGGACTGCTACATTGTGGATGGGCTCCCTTCGCGTCATGCATCACCAAGGCCCATCCCAACTTGCGTCGTTTATACTGATGGAAGGAATGCACTTCGATTTGGTGAGACAAGGAATTGGAAGAGGACGTCTTGGAGTCGAGACGGGACTGGACTGCACTGTTTCGCCGAGAGGTACACAAGTACGTTACGAGGGACTGGTTGCTCATGGGCTCTACCCGAATGAGTCCTGATAATGGGAAGGGAAACGCGATTCTTGAGGAACACATTCTCCTCCATGTCGCAAGTGAGCATTCACCCACACGTGTTTATTTCCTTCTTCGAAGGTCTAACCCTTGTTTATAAGTTTCTATGAAGGAGCTAAATGTTGCACCCCAGAAGAACTGCCCTCATTATTCTGGAAATTGTTACCTTCTGCTGTAAGCTTCCCAGACATTTCACTCATCCGCAATCTGTCACCTTCTCCTTTCTTATTCATTCAGGCATTTTCACTCACTCCATACTAGTGCAGCCTTGCCACACCCGAAGTTGGGACGACTAACTCTCTGTAGTGAGGCTTACAGACCTTCTTTTTGGGGGGAGGGGGGGGGGGCGCAGAAGTTGCGAGTGGGCGATGATTTGTCGATTGCGAGACTCTATAACAGTCGCCATGGTGTTAATGATGTGAGAGTGACTCTCCGCGTTCGTCATCTATCTTTGTGAAATGGGATTTGGAGCATTTCTTTGATTATTCGTCTACGTAGTATTAGCCCGAAAATTTTTCTTCAACACTGCTTGTGCGTGCTGATTGAGTTACATTTTAGCCTATATTACTGTAAAGATGGCCTCGTCACTTCTTAGTTATTCACTCGTCTTGATAAGGAAGCCTCAATAAGGTTCAAAACACGTGGGCGTTCGCCGCGGAATACTGCTTGGACACATCTCCGCTGCATTCGAACCTTTGTCACGGCAAAGCAGATGAATCGTCCTAGGATCCTCCAAATAATTGCGTATCATCATAATGTTCGAATTTCCCCACAATATGCCTACTGTGCAATAACAAACGTAATCTTCGAGTGTGCCATCTCTTCCTTCGGGAAGGAGACTCAGCCGCCTCTGTACAAGTATTTGTAGCGGTTCACAAGAGAAATGTATGGGAGAACGTTAGTCGGGATGGCCGCGTACTCATTGAAGGCATGTTGATAGCTCTTGTGCCATTCTATTACGTCAAGACCATACTCTGCGGCCGTATTTATTTATCCTAATGTGGTAGCACCATTGGGGAGACCGAGGCTAATGTATAAAGATTGTTAAAGAGTTTTTCTTAGTTTTTATGATAGTCAGGGTACTGTGGAACCCAATGATGCAAATGAAATAGATCGTTTGGATTGCTTGCGCGCTTCCACACGGAGTTGTGTAGCGGTGATAGATATTAACGTGGACACAACATGGGTGACTTATGTGCCACCATACCGCCGCGCTTATGGTTAATTGCCCTTGCACATAGTCACCTCCGAATCTGTTGTGAGAGCACTATTCATTTTAAAGTAAATAAGGCAAAAAATTCTTGGAATTCCCATTTCTTAATGTTTGGTTAGCCCACTCCTTTTGGCTGTTATAGTCAAGTAAAAACCGTCATCTGTAGCCGCGAAATTCACCCTCTGGCTCACTACGGTTAAAAATGGTGGTGGCAGGAAACTGAGGTTTCCGAACCTTTCACATAATGAGTAAAAATTTGTACTTCCAAATCTTCACAGTTTGTCGTGGTTTCACATGGATATAGTTATTCAACCTACTGCCTATCTCATCATTATGATGATCTTCTTTCGATTCCTGATAGCAGAAATTGAGGAAGTTTAACCGTTTCGCTGCAGTATCGCGACGATCTCATCGTTCACACAGCAGCATATGGTCTTTATCTGTGCATATTTGGCGGAGTTAACCGGTAGGGCTCAGTTGCAGTCACGTATATCCAAATCAGCTGTCAGACTGCGAACATGACCTGCCGCCTTTCCGGAAGACAACAAATACAAATTTGAGCTTACTGCGAGCGAGTTTCATCCCTGATTGGTGGACGCAGATCTATAAAATTCATAACAGATATCGCCGCTGGTCGTAAATTTCATCCCCGATTAACTATACCGGTCTGTCTCCATGTTGGGTAGGCTCTTAATCGCTACCCGACTCTGTAATATGGTTGGATTCCCTACGCTCCTTTCTCTTTATTCTGGAGTCTTATTGTAGAGATTATGATTCAAAAGGCGCGAGCAATGTGGAACAGAGCAGAGATTCCCAGCCTGATTTCTATCTCCACCATTGCGCACACCAAGAGCATGATGAAGGTACTGAATGTCTGAAGTTTGAGATTGAGTGTGGAAGAAATGAGGAGGTGTCCAGTTCGCACCAAACTTTCCCGAATGAAAAACATGCCTTATTACCCCGAACAAGCCCCCTGTGCCAACGGTTACACAGCCACAGAAGAACTAAACGGGTCTATCAAACGGTGTTGAAAACACACAGCCTACGTGGGTCCTGACTACCGCATCCCCTTCTCAAATGTTGTGCAGACTTTCAGCGAGGATCGGGTGTTAGAATGCTCGACCCTCTCAAGACAAAACGCGCCCTACTGACCTGCTTTTCCTTCCATAGAGGAGGCCGAAAGTGGCACCTTACGTTTTGGTCCCGTTGATGCATCTGACCTACAGATTTCAGTGTCGCCTCGAAGTTTTCGTGAGGACGAAGTTATCTCCATACTTCGCAATGAATCTTAGTGTTACTGACTTACTTCGGTCAAGCCTTTAACCTTTCTGTCCGGCCTTTTCCACTTGGGCACAGTCAGAATAAATCTGTCCAAAATGGGCTCCTCTCATGGTTTAACGGATAGCTTAATGAGCATTAGTGGCGCCCACACTAGGAGGTGGAGAACTTAACCAAATAATAATTTTTTTCGTCGCACATGCGCATTTGTAAAAACAAGCGAACCACGGCGTTAGGGTGAAAGACCCCTGAATGAACGATTCCTAAAACGAACTCAGGTGGTTTCGGGCAGTGGTAACCAACCATCTCACTTGCGGTCATACAGGTTGTCCACCCATCCACTTCCCACCATGCCTCTTCAAGTCAGTTATTCTCTTACTAATAAAGTGCGTGGTCGGTGGATACACACTTGCAGATTAGTGACCTTCATAATTCGCCATCAAGGAAAGAGTACTTTTTACGAAACCTCCTCTCTCTCATTCTATCTAATTAGGGAAATTTCGCAGTCGACAACCTTCGGGGTCGAGGCCAGTGGCACTCTTCGATGGATCCACGTTGGAGAATAGAGGTAAGTGCCAGGCGTACACCAGGATTTGGCATGGGGAGCGACAGAGTTGGATTAAATCAGACCAATTTCACAAATAGCTTGTACACTAATCTCCCACATGCA
>QEYB01000778.1:0-41390 GCA_017562135.1 Dipylidium caninum
AAAAAAAGAGAGAAGATTCAGGAGCTCAATGTGTTGGTGAACCTTGTGAGTTACACACTGATGGGGAGTAGATGCTGCATGAAACGAGTGTAGTTTTCTGTCCGTGGCGTGGCAAGTGGCTCGGCCTGTGTTGGGAAAGCAATGCCCACTTAAGGCACAAGCGCCCATTCTCCTACGAGTTTGGCGTAGCCTCTCGATTTTGCTCGACAGTCGGGGTGGATAAAGGCAAGTGTATGGCAGTAAAACCAGTCCCTTCGCCACACAGCGCATCCAATGCAGCATCGATGCATGAAAGTGCCCCACCCTATCACCTGCTAGTCTATGAAATGAAATAAAAAGCATTAAGTGCCACCTTATGCCAGCCGAATCTCGCACTTTGCTTAGAGCCTGCCACTGGCGCTCTGCTCAGAGGAAAATTCTCGTCCAACAAACCAGTGAGACATTTGATTTTTCCGCAAACCCTGGTGCAATTCACAACACTCAAAAGAATTCTGACCTCCGAGCAGAATCAATGGCAAGTTTCAGTGCTCTAGAAACTGGTCTTGTGTGGTTGCAGGGAGCGGAATGAATGGATGGATGGGTGGATTGATGGATGGGTGGGTGGTGGGTGAGGTGATGACGAAGAAAATCCGCCTTGCCGTCATTTGTATGTACACTTTTCCGGCCAAATTGGGGATGCGGAATGCCCATGGTCTTGGGTTTTGGGCACAGTTTGACGGGAGGAGGGCACACTCTTTTTGCGAAAACTAGGCCATTCGCCCATAATTTGTCACTCCGGCTAATAGTATTGCAAGTTAGTCACTCGCGTTTAGTGAAGTAAGCCGATGAACAGAAGACTTCCCCTCCCCTCCTCCGCTTGCGTGTTCGCTGCGTGGAAAAGAGGACGCTGCACCGTAGTGAACGCAAGGGCCTGCGGAAACTCAACGCATTTTCATGCATGTTCGAGGCCTGCATGGCCTCCAGGGGCCTCACCGTGGGCCCTTATTCGCCGGGATAGGGGGAGAGCACCCACAGGAGCTCTCCAGTTGACAATACTTTCTGAGTAGTCAGGTGCAGGTGAACTGAAACAACGGGGCCTGTTTAGTGCTCGTCAAAAGCTTGCCCTTCTTCTTGGCCTGTGCCCTGTTGTACCCATTCGTCTGACAGGCAGTAAACGGTGAGCAGGCTCACTCAGTTAGACGATCACTTGTAGGCCCGTTTGATCTAGCTTGTGTTTTCGCCAGTCGTAGTAGATGCCGCGCATACCTACTGGTCTGAAGTCAGTCGTCACCCAAAAATCAATTGTCCGTTTGGCCTCTTGCACGATCTGTTGCCTGGCCTCCTTGTACTGTGCCGGTGTTATGTGTCTTGCTAAGTACTCATCCATGCTCAATATTGCTCTCTCCTCCTCATCTCTTGTCTCTTATGACTGCGGTAGACGTCGTCTAAACAAGGCCTGGAGAGGCAAATCGGCAGTTCAGGACGTCCTAAGTTAGGTACGTGGCGGCCATGGCACTATGAACCTCATAGTTAAGTGTTCCTGAACTCTACTTCCACTTCATTCAGGTGTTGAGTTGACCGTGGGTGAAATGCCTCATCCAACAGTCCGACATCTCACGTGATTGCACAATGCGCTTAGCGAGTGCCTAGTTACCCCTCTTGAAATTGAAGCAGCGCCACCGTCTCTCTCGCCGACAGCAAACCACTGCAGCGAAGTCGTTCTCATTTTTCCTGTATGCTGCGTGTTGCCTATTAATTATATCCGTGGAAGATGTTCGTTAGTACCAGGTGAAGTGCTGATCCACGATTATTTCAGCGTATTGAACTTGAGCCCTAATTCTCAATTTACCCCAACGAGAATTGGTATCGGGGACACTTCTATCATCCTCTCTTTCTCCACACACTCTGGTCCCGTCTAATGCCAGAAAGCATGTGCTCCATCTTTGTTGCCGTGTGTAAGAAAGGATGACACCACTTGCTGGTGCTCAGACAGGCATTTTCAAAGGGCCGATTCTTGGTTGGCATATATTTTACAGGAATACTGGCATATAAATACAAGCTGCGGTCATGCTAGTGAAAGATATGACAAATAGGATGAAATGAATATGTCATGGCATGGATTGGGGTGGGATTGGATAGGACGGGATGGTGTGGGGGGCAGAGGAATATCACTTCGTTGCAGGGCGGGGAATATCTCATTGGGGTACATACACTGTGCGGGGAAGAAATGAAATATTGAGACGCTGCATATCGAGTGAAATGAATGCAATGACGTCGGTTGCTTCGGAGTGCTGCAAGCCTCTCTCGTCAGTTCTGGAAATAGGGAAACGAGTGTCACCTGTGGCCACTCTTGTGGACACATGCGAAAACTACATTCACTCGTGCACGTCGTCTCTGAGCAGAACTGCTACCGCCATCGCTGACCATTCCGTAAATCTAGACCGCAACCCATTCCCCTCGCCCATATCGCCAAATGCCGTTTGCGCACAAAAAGCGCTAGTGGATGCGCATAGTCCACTACTGTGGGCGGACGCTAATGGCCCGAGCGTGAGGCTTGAAGATTCCATGTCCCGCCGAAATATCAAACTCTACTGAATGGCAATAAGTAAAGGAACCGATATAAGTGACATCAGATTATATCCTACGGCAGGGGTCAAGACCTTTCTGTCCCCACAAGCCTCAATGTGTCTCACTTCTTCCACCTCTCACGCACATTTCACTCGCCATACAAACGTCCACGTGCGGCCGTGCGCATGCGGAATAACGAATTGTCTAGTTCATGTCAGGATGAGTGGACTCCACGCCTTGCAGCCACTAACACTGTTTCAACTAACATTCGCTACACAACAATGTGTACTTTCCTTCCGTCCAGTTCTCAAACACCACCATCTTCGAAGTGATGTTGCAAAGCAGCCCGTTATGAGTAAATGGGTTGGCCCATATGCTCATTAAATTGCCTCAATATGGCCTCTTTCCGAAGCCGCGGTAGTACAAGGCTAGGAGGCGACTTACTATGAGGTCACGTTCTCCGTGGTCTTCTTTATGAGTCTTGGCACCGAAGGGTGGCATACCGTTGACTGGCGCACTAGCCCCAGGAGCAGAGACTACGGTGACGCTGGAGTCTGTTCATTGACCGCACTGCCGGCAGTCGTGACAACATTTGCTTCCTCTGTCGGCTTCAATAGGTTTCTCCGTCCGCCGATACCGTCTTGCCATCCCGAACCCAACATCTCGGGGTCCGAGTAGAGATAGGCATCACCCGAGGCAATGGCAGAGGCAGAACCTCCCGGGACTCGAATGCCGCAGCACAGTTGAAGGGTCGTCGTCGCATGATCTCACGTGACTCAGCACTGTCTGAATCAGCAGACACTCGTTCTCCACTTCCCACTCCGTCCAATATAGTGAGACGCTGTTGACTTCTCACAGATACAGGCTATGCAGGGGAAGGCAAAGTCTTCACACACTGCCCGGTAATTCGTTTCCCTGAGGTGATGCTACTTCTCCACACTTCACGCCTTTTACCCTGCATTCCGCCAAACATACGCACGTCTACCTCGACTCTCCAAGAGCGCAACTCATGCAGTCATGCTGATTCTGCTCGAATTCGCGGCTCCGTCACATTAGTTCGCATACTACCAGCACCAGTGGTGTCGTCTGCCAAAGCAACCGTCGCAATACACTTGAGTTCGGTAGTCAAGGGTAGGGGGAAAGACTCCCGTGCTAACGTACCGATAGGGCGAGTGAAAGAACACGCGTAAACGCAGGCTCTTACCAAGGATTCGTGTAGTCTGGCATCCGAGTCGCGCTGACTGTCACTTAGTTGCACAGTGACTTTGGAGGCGTGTTGGCAACTCTCGAGAGAGTGGGGCAGCGAGGCAGTGCACTAGAAGTGCCTCTGTGTGATATAGAAACGAAAGAGTGGCATGACAACAAATTGTTCGAAGTGATGGCATGGAAGATTAAAAGGACCGTCTCCTGACCTTATGCCCACGTATGCGCTGGTATGTCTGCGTTTTGCCGAAATGAACGAGTAACAATGGGGCCGCATTACAAGGGTGGCACTAATCGTTGCCAATTTCCCCGGCTTGGGTCTTGCCTTCAAGTATTGCATGCGTGTGGCTCTACGCATACGTGTACAACTACCTCTCCCAGTGCTTGAGTGTGTCTGTGTGTATGTGTCTAACGGTTTCACACGCAACTCATATAACTCGATCGCCGCGTCTCCAGCGGTTGGATGGAATAATACGGAAACATCTAAGTTAAGGCAGAGACAGGGGGACATATACGATCAACTGGCTTCCGCAATAATGGCCTACTTGCTTCCCACGGAAAACAGGAAACCAATTATTGGCGTGTTACCATTTGTCCTGTCCTCTGGTCAGAAAGACGGTGTGTGAAGGTTTATTGGTCAGGAAGAAGTGAGAGAGAAGGTGTCTAAACATACCTGCTGGCCGGTGTTCGGTCTCTGGGTTCGTGAGTGACACCACGGTTTGAATCAGGCATGTAGACCGCCTCCGCGCCCCGTCCCCGACACACTTGGGTATCCTTGCCACGTACCTATCACAGACGTCCCCTGTCACAATAAAACGCATTTTGCACTCCTTCTTCTCATGTGAGTTCGGTGTACGAGAGGTGATGAAGTAGTAGCAAATAGGAGCATGGATGAGTACTTAGCAAGACACATAAACCGGCACAGTACAGGAGGCCAGGCAACAGATCGTGCAAGAGGCAAACGGACAGATTGAGTTTGGTGACGACTGACTTCAGACCAGTAGGGTATGCGCGGCATCTACTAAGACTGGCGAAACACAAGCTAGTCAAACGGGCCTACAAGTGATCGTCTAACTGAGGAGCGCTGCCTCACCGTTACTGCCTGTCAGACGAATGGGTACAACAGCGCACAGGCAAGAAGAAGGAAGGGCAAGCTGACGAGCACAACACCCCGTTGGTTTCAGCACCTGCACCTGACTATCCTCAGAAAGTATGTCAACTGGAAGAGCTCCTGTGGGTGCTCTCCCCTATCCCGGCGAATAAGCCCACGTGAGGGCCGCGAGGCCATGCAGGCCTCCGAACATGCATGGAAAATGCGTTGAGTTCCGCAGCCCTTGCGTACTACGGTGCCAGCGTCCTCTTCCACGCAGCGAACACGCAATGCGGAGGAGGGGAGGGGAAGTCTTCGGTTCATCGGCTACTTCACTAAACGCAGTGACTAACTTGCAATACTATTAGCCGAGTGACAATTAGGGCGGAATGCCTAGTTTTCGCAAAAGTGTGCCTCCTCCCGTCAAATGTGCCCAAAACCCACAAGACTATGCATTCCGCATCCCAATTTTTGCCGGAAAAGTGTACTACAAATGAGGCAGGCGGGATTTCCTGTCATCCACCCACCACCCACCCACCCATCCATCCATCCACCCATCCATCCATTCATCCGCTCCTGCAACCCACAAGACCAGTCTAGAGCACTGAACTGCCATTATTCTGCGAGGTCAGAATTCTTTGAGTGGTTGTGAATTTGCACAGGTTTGCGAAAATCAAATGTCTCACTGGTTTGTTGACGGAATTTCCTCTGAGCAGAGCGCCAGTGGCAGGCTCTAAGCAAAGTGCGAGATTCGGCTGGCATAAGGTGGCACTTAATGCTTTTATTCATCATAGACTAGGCCAGTGATAGGTGGGCACTTTCATGCATGCCTGCATGGATGCGCTGTGTGGCGAAGACTGGTTTTACTGGCATGACCACTTGCCTTTATCCACCCGACTGTCGAGCAAACCGAGGCTACGGCCAACGGCGTAGGAGAATGGCGCTTGTGCCTTAAGTGTGGCATTGCTTTCCAACACAGCCGAGCCCACTGCCACGCCACGACAGAACTACACTCGTCATGCAGCATCTACTCCCCATCAGTGTGTAACTCACAAGGTTCACACACATCTGAGCGCCTGACGCAACGGCCTCATTAGCAGCACTTATGGGTTGAACACACGGCAGTGTTCGAAGGTAGATGATGTGGTGCTGAGAGATGGGCAGTAAGTTGCGATTTAGGTTAACTCGATTTTCTGTGGCTTCGATGTAGTGATTAGACTGGATGAGAGAAAGATCATCTGTCTCCGGGTTCTACAGGGTAGCTACCTGCGTTGAGGCTGACCTCGTAGCTGTGGCGAGAAATCGTCACATCCCCGCCCGAGGTCATTTGACACGTGACAGTGCTCGGGTCTGAACGCGACAAGTGGCACTCTCATCGGTGTTGTAGCCTTATGTTAAACACGAAATATGCCCACTCCCTTACTGACTAGTGAGAATGAGGGGAGAGAGAGAGTGGCATCTGAGGCGCACGTTGTTAAACTCCGTGTCGCCAATCAGCTCCTTCAAACGTTCTACAGCCATGTCCGTTGATAGATTGAGCAGAACATTATCAGTGTGGCAGGGATGAGAAATGAATGCTTTGGAATGTCAGAGGTAGGACTAAGTGGAGACTAAGGGATGGGAACCGGCGGGAGATTTGTTGTGAGTTGGGGTGTTAGTGGGTGAATTCAAAGGAATAAATAATGCCTCTATAGACACGCGAGTCAGCGTCTAAACTCCACACGAAGTCGTAGTGATTGTAATCATGCGTGTAATCACCGCGAAAGTTGGGTCCAGCGAATTGGGCTATTTTGCCCATAGTGCGAACCGCGGAAGCGATGCTTGAGAGTTGGTCACGCCCGCCATAGTACAAAGCCGCAGGCACGCCAATCGCATCTAATCCGTAAGGTGGAGGCGGAGCTCGATTGTACCCCACCATGCTGCCTGCCTCCCCAAAATAGGAAGCCTCTAACCGTCCGTGCCAAACGGCCTACAAGGTGACGGAGAAGGTGATGGTCTGGTCAGTATGGCCGGAGAATTTTTCCTTCTACTCATAGTGGTGAAATCGCTCCCACCACTATCACCGCTGCCATCGACGTTGGAGCAGAGGATATTGCCTCCGGATACCGTCACACTCGCTAAAAATTGATTTCCCAAATATCTTGTCTCAAAGCGTGAGCGTGGCCCTCTAACAACAAGCCTTTACTCATGTGTACTCTCGATGTTCCCAATTCGACACAAATTCAAACTTGCGCAAACACAGCCAGGCACGTGTCTCCACCGACCACCGCGAGGAGTCAACTCTGAGTCTCTATGTAATTCCACTTCAAACAGTCCGACATGGCTGAATGGTTGGTAGTGTTCGGCAAAGTCACTCCAAAAGCTGCAAGTCCTCATTGGTCGTGACGAGAAGTCCGAAACGATTTCGCTTTCGCATTGCACATTTTGAAGGAGAAAATTATCTTGGGGTGGAATAGGGGAAAAGAGGAAAAGCGTTACCTGGCAGTGATGAACGATGTTTTGAAGGGAAGTTCCCGCAGCTACATGCGAGTCATAGACGGACTGTCGTGACTGCAAGGAAGCAATCAAAACTCGTCAAAAAAATTGTTCTCATGAGAAACGCAGTCCTGGCTGAATCAAGTCATTGAGTCCATGGGGCAGCAGGTAGGGTACAAGTGTGGCAATGGGAGAGAATGAGTAACTAACCACATTCATGTTCTTCGCATCGCTGCCACTGAGTAGAAAGAAGATATTGTGATTTAAAGGAGACGACAATTGATCCGGTGAGGTGGAGTGTGCGAGGAAGCGTTTAACACTTTCAGATGGCACGAAACACCCGCAACTCCCAAGAAAGTGACATGCCGCTGGTAGAAACAGACACAACGGAGCTAAGCAATGAAACGGACTGGTAACGTTGCCCTGGTAGATGGGTGGTGCGAGCGCCGCCACTGCCGCCACCTGTCCACGCATTCTCGGGTCCTTGTTTAGCCGCGTCAGCATAATTTGAGCCCCCTTCAGGGTAGACAAGGTAGAAGGCACTCAACATCTCCCGCCTCACACAATTGCAGCCACCTCCTCACTCGCCACCACAAGCACACAAAGCAGTACGCGTGCTCACCTCAGAATGTCCAACATAGAATATCTTGGCTGCCCTCGTCTCCTCCATTATAAAGTCGACGACTCGAGGCAGATCATACTCGACCATTTCATCCCACGAAAATCCCCAGAACTCGTCATTAGCGGGGTCCAGATGCACCAGACTGCACACGGAGAGGGCACCAGTGGTAACGTAAACCAGCCTGAAGCTGGTGTGCGACATATGTGGTCCACTATCGACTCTGAGGATAGTGGGTGCGGAGATAAAGACCACCACATGTTGTGGCACACATGACGCGGTGGCGGAACGACGCCGTAGCTACAGAGGAGGAGGAGGAGGAGGGGAGGAGGAGGAGGAGTAGAGGCGGCATTCGTCTTTATCCCTCTTTGCATAAAGGTCGGTCCTGAAGACTCTCACACTGCGGCGGGCCTGACACGGACTCCCTGCTGAGGAGGAATTGCGTCTACGAGCCAGGGAGGCATGTGCTTTTGACAAACCTGCGGCAACTTGCAGCCAATCGATGAATGTCGACCTCTCAGGATAATTTTAATTCAGTGCTCTCCACTAGTCTTGTAGGTTGCAGAGGCTGCGGCATGGATGATAGGACATCCTGCCTGCCCAGTTGCGCTGCCTCGTTGTCGGTGTCAGTGGCCTTGGTGAGGAGGAGAATGCGCTCATAACTGACCAGCTCATATCCCGTTGCCGAACACATGAATCGAATTTCATGTCTCGTCCATCCGGCGGAATCTGTCGATGGCCAAATTCCTTCCACGGCATCGAGTCCTACCAGGAGGAAGGAGCAAGCGATTAAATTCTTACTGCATTATTTAAGTAGGTGGCACTCCCTTGCAAAGCGCTGCTGTTCCTAATAGAGAAGGAGAAGTAACTAGTTGAAAGGGCAGCTGCACGCTTATCCGATGAAAGATGCCTCGATTGTTGTTCCAGCCTGTGGGAAAGGCGGTTGAGGTGCCACTCCTGCTCACATTCGCCCTCCTACTTGCGTCTGACAACTGCAAGAATCGTGGCGGTCAACATAATTCCGTACCCGGAACGTAGCCTCGGCATTCCTCATCTTCTTCATGTGTCTTGGGGCTTTTCCCGTGTTTACATTGCGCTTAACGCGTGTACAAGCCCCACGCATTTGGCGCGCGTGTGCGCGATGCGCAGTAGCGAATTTGCGCGCCGTCCCCCTCCCTAATGACAATCACTCCGACTTCATGCGGCACCTTGACGCCGCCTCTTGCGACAATGATGACATCATGCATTTCCACCAACTCTATCAATAGCGCCACGACTTCCATCAGATCTTTCACTGCTTCTCGTCCATCACCATCTGCCCCGCAAAACCTCCACCATTTCCACCCATTCGCCTATCATCCTCACCGACCTAATGAGGCGTCAGTCATTATTTAACCAGGTTAGGCTTTCGCAACATTCGTGCAAACTGCGCACCGCTATGTGTCAGTTGACATCGCGTGGACATGTAACGATTCTTCGCTACAGCTACGAAGTCAGCCTCGACGCAGGCAGCTCCTCGTAAAGCACAGAGGCACGAGGTGCCATTTATCCAGTGGAACCAGCTACTACTTACACCAGGAGAGGTGAACGAAGAGAGATACCAGGTGCACTCGTAAATGTTGTTGTCATGTTTGCCAGCAAGAGGTGTGCCAGGTGATCATCCACTCTCTGCATCTGCAGAACCGACGAAAGACGCTGCAACACTCCAAATCAACCCACTCCACTGCGTTCTTCCCCCTCAATATGCAGATTTCCCACATGAATGAATAAAGTAACTTTGAAGTGGTGAATCGCCTTCTCTTACACCATACTCAGAAACTCGACACATGTGCGAATGATATTAGAACATTAGAGAAGACAACTTCCCCCTCCCCCCCCCCACCACAAGTTGTTATAACCGCTTGTGGGAATTGTTTTACATCGACAGTGCCTGGGTTAAAATAATGCGGTAATGCCGTTGGCAGAAATCTTTGAGCACATGTTCTTTGATAATTTGCATATTTCCGATGGCTGGAGGGAATAATGAGTGTTACGAGTGGGGGAGAGATGAGAAGGCTGCGCATGGGCCTTTTCTCAAACTGGAGGCCACACGCACAGGGCAGCACGAAACGCCAATCAGGTCGATGAGAGCCTGCAGAGCCCCAGGACTTTGACGGTCCATATTGCGTGGCAGGAAAGTGGAGAAATGCTGACTGCTACTCGACTCGATTTTGACAGTGCTGACAGATGGTTGGCATACATGCTCACTCAGCATGCCTGTTCATCGCCTCTTGCTGAAGGCCCCTGAATTTACTATTGGCAGTTCGACTTGCTACGAGGTCGCGACCCCCGTGCTCTTCCTGAGGAGACTTAGCACTGAAGGGTGGCATGCAACTGACTGACACTAGCAGTAGGAGCAGAGTCATTTCAGTGGCCGCACTGGTGGTATTGAGAATCCTGGTGTAGATACACATTACGAGAGTGGTCGAGGGCGAACATTCCCCGATCCTCGAATGCCGCAGCACAGTTGACGGCTCGTCATCTCGCGATCTCACATGACGAACCGCTGTCCGTTTCAGCAAAGACTCCCAACCCGCCTCCCACTCGTCCCTCCCACTGGGGAGAGACTATTGGGTTGCCACTGAGAGAGCGAGGCAGGGAGAACGCAGTCACAATCTAAGTCTACATAGACTACACAATGAGTGATTTCAATGAGACGCGAGATATGACAGCCTACTTCTTCTGGTTCTTCGTCTTCTACTGCATCTCGTGACACTACACTCCTACCTGCATGAGGAGGAAACGCCACGAGTGTCCACAGGTAGAGGACTCCCTGACCATCTACAGAGGCCAAAATCGATTCCTACCATTTCCTTTGGCCTCGTATGTACTCATTAGTTGGGATGAACAGGGTATGCCGCCTCCCGCCCCCCCCCTCCCGATCTCCGAGGAGCTGCCTGCGTTGAGTTCGACTTCGTAGCTGTGACGATTAATCGTTGTATTCCCATCCTATGTCAATAGACACGTGGCAGTGGTCAGGACTGAACGCTACCAGTGGCACTCTCCTCGGTGTTTCCACCTTATGCCGAAAATGAATGTGTCGAGCTATATCGAAATAGAGAGGATGAGAGAATATGGTGGAGAGTCGGGGGCGGAAATTTACTGTTGAAAAGGAGGAGGGAAAGTGGAGTCTGATCATGCCGTTGTCAATCGCAGTGTCGTTGATTAGTTGCCTCACACGTGAGAAATGTGTATCATGATCGAATAGTGATCCGCCCAGCATAAAGAGTTAACGAGTGCAGATATGAGTGATTTGTAGTGTTAGAGGTATCATGGAGCCGTTGCGAGGAACCAATTGCGGAATTCCCACTTCTGCCTCATCTGACCTGGCCGTGAACAAAATCGAGTAACAGTCTCCACCGGTGACCACGCACAGTTAACTCCAATTCTGTCACTCATTCCCATGCATGCACATCAAGGCGGGTGGAGGGCGTGGCCTTCTCCTGTGTCACCCCACTAGTCGGGGGTGGGGCGCCTTCAGCTGCAGTCACGTTAAATGATGAAATACCCAACTCCCATCTGTGAGAAGTGGGCGGAGTGTCATAAGTGAAAGTCATTACCTGACAGTGCTGAAGGAAATTTTGTGCAGAGATAGGCAAAATGGCGCTGCATAATTAAATGGACTGGTGGCGTTGCTCGAGTAGACGAGGACTGCGACCGCCGTCACTGCCACCACTTGTCCACGCATTCTCGGATCTTAATTTAGCCTCGCCGTGCTGATTTCAGCATGTTTACTCGGGCTGACTCTCCTCTAACGCCAGATCTGCCCCGTTATTATTATTTCTAAAAGACTGCACAAGTCGACAGACTTTCTTTTCTGGCATCCACATCCATTCAACACTCGCCTGTGGGCAGGTTGCCTGCACGCCGCGCACCCTCTAATTGTGATGCCTCTCCATCGAACGCAGTTTTCATTCCATCGACCAAGTAACGTCTCACGACTTTGTACTTTCCCCAGGCCCATAAATACACTACTCCGTCAAGCACGAGGCGCAGTTGTCGCAACCGAATGAGGCGTCTTACTTGCATTGTGCTCATCGCACTCCTCTGTGTTGGCTCATCTTTCACGCGGTTTGCCGAACGCAAGGAGCCACACGCTTATCTTACAGCTGTACGTGTGCCGACATTTCTCTACCTCCCACCAAGCAAACAATTCGCATGTTATCTATGCTCTAGCTCACAGTTGCGTGAAATTCTTTGCTCTTTTCCTTACACCCTTGCACTTTGACCGAGGTAACAGGGTTAAGTCAGGCATATGCACAAATGCAGTTGGGAGTGCTTGCGTGGGCACGCTGAATGGTGTGAGGGGAGGGGCGAGACATTGGCACACCTTGGCACCTCACCTGCCACGCTCAAAGCTAGCCTGTACAAGATGTTTTCTAATTGCAGCCTGAAATAATCGAGGCTAACGGTTACCAAGCAAACGAGTACATTGTTGAAACGGCGGATGGATATCTGCTCACACTTCATCGCGTTCGCTCGAAGTCGCCACGGGTAAAGTGTGAAGAAAAGAGGAAGGTGGTGCTTCTGCAGCACGGACTTCTCGACTCGTCTCACACGTGGATAAGTAACTTGCCTCACCAGAGCTTGGCGTTCATACTCGCCGATGCCGACTATGATGTGTGGCTGGGCAACAGCCGCGGCAACGCCTACTCCCAACGACACGTGCACCTGGACCCCGCTAATGACGAGTTCTGGGGATTTTCGTGGGATGAAATGGTCGAGTATGATCTGCCTCGAGTCGTCGACTTTATAATGGAGGAGACGAGGGCAGCCAAGATATTCTATGTTGGACATTCTGAGGTGAGCACGCATGCTGCTTTGTGTGCTTGTGGTGGCGAGTGAGGAGGTGGCTGCAATTGTGTGAGGCGGGAGATGTTGAGTGCCTTCTACCTTGTCTACCCTGAAGGGGGCTCAAATTATGCTGACGCGGCTAAACAAGGACCCGAGAATGCGTGGACAGTGGCGGCAGTGGCGGCGCTCGCACCACCCATCTACCAGGGCAACGTTACCAGTCCGTTTCATTGCTTAGCTCCGTTGTGTCTGTCTCTACCAGCGGCATGTCACTTTCTTGGGAGTTGCGGGCGTTTCGTGCCATCTGAAGGTGTTAAACGCTTCCTCGCACACTCCACCTCACCGGATCAATTGTCGTCTCCTTTAAATCACAATATCTTCTTTCTACTCAGTGGCAGCGATGCGAAGAACATGAACGCGGTTAGTCACCGATTCTCTTCCAGTGCCACCATTACACCCATCCATGATGCTTCAGAGCTTGCTAGATTGGGCCAGGTCGGGTGTAGTTGAGCACTCTTATTTCCTCCCTTGCAGACACGACTGCCAATGTATGTCGAGAGTGTGGCTGCGTCGACTTCTGTTCAAAACATAGTTCATCACTCTCAGGCGAGTTCTTCCTCTCATTCCACTCTGCCACAATTTATTGTGTTGAACATGCGAAATGGAGGAGCGGGAGCCGTACACAAGGTCCCATGATGAGGAGGTGGCACGTAGGCCTCTGACCGTGACTCGAGGTGGTGGCATCCGACCACCGCCTAGTGGCACGACACAGGGAAAGAGCGCAATCATCCGCCCGTACTGACGTACACAAGACCGAAGGAGGGACGGACTCAGGTGGACTCCTCTTGGCGATAATCGGCGACCCCTACTTCAACGCTTTCATGTCGGTTTTGTGTGCGACTGAAGAGTTGCTATCTGCAGCGCTAATCCGTGACAGCTTGTTCCTGCTTTGGGGTCACTTGTGTGGGCATTAATTTAGCGAGTGTTTGATGACGGCATTTTGCTCTTAAGTGCGACATCGAGATTTGCTGATGTGAAAGTGGCGAGGGCAGAAGATCTGTGCGTAAGTGAACTTTCACTTGTCGAAGACCTCCACATATTGAATTGTTGTCGGTGATGTGGTCACACGAGGGAAAATTTCGCTTGGGGAGAATAGCCTCGTGGCGTCGTCAGCGGCAGCAACAACAACAACAAAAGCAATAGCAGCAGCAACAGGGGCGAAGGCGTTTTCGCCACCATTAGTAGGCTGCAATGTTCCCCGGTCATACTGACCAGTCTAACACCTTCTCAATCACATTGTAGGGCCTGTGGCACGGACGCTTAGAGGCTTTCGACTTTGGGGAGGCAGGCAACATGGCAAAGTACGGTCGAACCACGCCTCTCTCTTACGGATTAGATGCGATTCGCGTGCCTGTCACTTTGTACTTTGGAGGACGTGACCACCTCTCAACGGCTTCTGCTGCAAAACGCTTTGCGCACGAATTGACGCGATGCGGGGCATCCAACGTGAACGTCGTTTATGTGGACGATTACAATCACTACGACTTCGTGTGGGGTCTGGAAGCTCACTCTTGCCTCTACAAAAACATTTTGGCCTCCTTTCAACGTGTCCACTAACACTCTGTCTTCTGCCAAATCTCTGCCTCCTCCTCCCTCGCCCTCTTCTCAATCGAACTTCTAACACTTCAAATTATGCCTTTCTGATGCCGCTACGCCAAATACTGTTGCACTCAGGCTGTCGATCAACTATGCTCCTCGAAGCTTGGTAACAACTGATCAACAACACTGAGTTTGACAACGTGCTGATACATTCCCTCCTCCATTCTCTTATTCACTGGCAAAGGCTTGCCATCTGCTGCTCTCCATGATTTGCCGAACTCTGCAAGTGGCCATATTCTGGGCATTGTGTAAGGCTGTAACACCGATGAGATTGTCACACGTCGTGTTCAGACATAAGCACTGCGAAGTGTCTATTGGTATCGGATGGTGTGTAAGTACTTCTTCCCCAGCCACAGCTAAGAAGTCGGCCTCCACGCAGGTAGCTCCTCGTAGAAGGCAGAGACACGAGGCCCTGCTTGTCCAGGCTAGACAGTACATCAGGCCAAACGAAATGGCACGCATGTCGGTCACCACGCACTGCCCCCTTCTTCAGCTTCACTCTGTTTGCCCTCCGACTCACTTGCTGGCCTGTCCCCAACTACCGTGGATTAAGTCGTCGCGTCGTGTACCAACTGCGTGGGTGTTTCACGGGTGAGAAGTCGATGTTGCATAGGGAATTCCCGTCTGCGTGGCGGTGACAGTGAGCTCCTGCGTGTGGTAAGGAGGTGCCGCATTTAGCGAGTAAACGACATCCCCCTCCGTCGTTAGGCAAGGCCTATCTATAGTGCCTTGCCCTAACCCCTGGTTGCCTGCATGAATGTGCTGACCCATCACTCACCCAGCTTATGACGACTTCCAGCATTCAGTGTCCCCTTATGCTAACGGCGTCTTTTGCAAGTCATCGCACACCATTCCGCGCTACTCATCGTCATGCATCTCACCTCACTGCTGTTGGTACCAATAAAGTCGTTCCGATGCGTCGGGCGCATTGTGGTGTGACTCACGAGTGATGGGTGGACACCTCCCCACTTAGCACGAGGCGGGTGTTTACCTGACTGCAGTGCCTTCTCCCCTTCCATCGCCTGGCAGAAGTGCTTCTCAATGACATGAGAGGCATCGAAGCATGTATTCTATCACTGGAGGACAGACCACTTCTCTCCCTATATACCTCCAGGTGCCACGCCTTTCCCCAATCACCCACTCACTTTCACTCGCCACTTCGACGTGTGCGTATGTGCTAAAAAACTGTCTGCAATTCATGTCAACGTCGGGATGACTGCACGCGCACAATGGGGTCAGTAACGCTGTCCCAACTGGCAATCATTCACCATCGTCGAAGTCGCCCTGCCAAGGACACGTTGTCCGTGTTGACAGAGAGCTCGTCCAGATACTCACAAAAGTGCCTCCCACATGTTCTCGGACTGAAGCCTCATGAGGCTGCAGTCAGAAGGTCGGCTTTCTGCGAGCTCGCTCGCTTTCTGTGTGGTCTTTCTTATAAGCCTTAGCGCCGAAGAGCGGCTTACCACTGACTGAGGTGCTGGCTCAGGAGCACCACTGGCTGCAATGCTGGAGATCTTCCCAGCTCAGTGAGCGTACAGCTGACAGTCGTGACAGCAGTCTGGGGAGAATGTGCGCCGTCTGCCGCCTTTAGTAGGTGCCTCGGCCCGCCGCTACTGTCCTGACCTTTTGAAGCCGCATCTCTGGGTCCCAGTTCAAGTAGTAGATCTGGAGAGTCTGACAGCGTGAGATGTGACACAAGTGCACGGCAATACCTGCCTTTTACACCATTAGGCACTCAGACAAAGGCAGCAAGGCTCCGCATTCGACGACACTTATTCGGACCCACGGTGACACTTTCCGAGGCCGAGGGTGACGTCACTGCATTGGCACACGTGTCATCGCTCTGTGTGGTGTGCACACTCCTCACTGCCGTGTCTACCTTCGGTAGAACAATCAGTAACTCACTCTGTTAGCACATTTATTTACCCACACCGAGAAGTGTGCTACCGTTGACTGGCGCACTAGCCCAAGGAGGAGACACTATTGCCTTCAGTTGTGACAGCAGGCGTGACAGTATTCATGCCTTCTTTAGCCTCCAAAAGTCTTCTTCGTCCTGTCGTATCGAAGCCATCATCTCTGGGTCCAAGCATGAATAGGCATCCTCCGAGGCAAAGGCATAGGTAGAATCCGCAGAGGATCGTGGTCGTGCGACCTCACATGGCTCACAGCTGTCTGACTCGGTAGAGACTCGCCCCCTACTTCTCGCTCTGTCAAATTCGGTGGGTCACTGTTGACTCCCTAGTGAGACAGACAACGCAGTGAAAAACGGAGTTTTCATAAAATGCATGCTGATGCGTTTCACTGAGTTGCGAGATATGACACCCTCCTACTACTACTACCACCATCACTTCTTCTTCTTCATCTTCCTCCTCATCTTCTTCTTATTCCTTGTGTCCATGTCTACGTAGATGTCGGGCTCTCGGACGATCCGCTGAGTCGACTCCTCAAACGCCTCTAACACTGCACCAAACCTAACATCCACACATCTACTTTACCTTCCCCCCCCCTCCCCCGCCTCTAAAAGCGCAACTTATGTAGTCATGCTGCTTCTCCTCCACTTCGCAGATTCTGTCCCCTTAGTTCACATATCATCTGTACTAATGGTCTCTTCTCTCAACGTAGCCGTCACGTATACTTCGGCTCGGTAGTCCGGGACAGAGAGGTCACGCCGCGCTAACCCGTAAGCGGGGAGTGTGGCAGGTCAGTCATCGACTAGGTGTTTTACCAAGATGGTGCTTAGGCAGCGAGGCAGTGCCACCCACTGGAAGTGTTTCACTGTGGTATGGATTTAAACGAAAGTGGCATTACAACTGATTGCTCTACGTGATGGCATAGAAAATGCAGAGGTAATGACGTCCTCTGACCTTCATATGTCTACATGTGTGCTGAAGTGTCTTCGCATTGCTGATAAGAACGAATGTCATGGCGCTGAATCAAAAGGACGACTGCGGCCATTCCGAATTCCTTGACTTGGACTCTGCATTTCAGTAGTGCATGCGAGTTTCTGTGGATGTGAGTGTGTGTGTGTACGTGCCGCGATTTCAAATCCAACGTACGTACAAGTTTGATTGCCGCGTCTCCACCGATTAGCCGGAAGAATGCAGAATAATGGGAGTAGAGACAAGGAGAAAGGGAAGTGCCCTGGGTTTAGCCACTTGGTTTCCGAAATAATGGACCGCTTGGCCCCCACGGATAGTAGGAAACCAGTATTAACATTTGCTCTGTCTTCCGAGGCATGGTTTCCTACTCATTGGTCAGAAAGACCGTGTGTGAGGGTTAATTGGGGATCCACAGTGAGAGTAGAAAATATCTGCACCCGTTTGCAAGCCGGCGTCCATCTTTCGCGGTTCCGAACGACGAATGCCTGTTTGTCCACAATAGTAAAGTGTGAATGCTTTAGAGACCCATACCCACGAGAGTGCACTTCGGCTGTTTGTGCGTTCATGTCACAATCATGGCTTCCAACATTCTCGCCCGCCACCTCTAAACCTGCAGCCGCGTCACTGTGTAAATAGGTGAAGTGGTTTCCTGCTACAGGACGCCTTGCACACAAGACTGTACTCCATTGCAAAAGGCCGAGATCGAGCGAACTAAGTCACTCGTCACTATAGGTTACCTGAGGTATTGGCTAAACAAGGGCACAGTTCACTTGACTCTTTCTTCCCTCCTAAATCAATGAAGCCTTTGGACTAGGAGAACATAGCCTCTGTGCCCACGGCAATGAGAAATTTCAAAAGAGATTCAGAGTCACATCTGTGGCACCAGAGATTAAGTTGGTCGCAACAAGCGCATTTTCCCCTCGGAAAAAGCCGCTTAGCTTGGCAACATTAATAGAAAACAGGGAGCGTTTCGTTATACCACCCCACCTGCGATCAGGCCGTGAACTGAGGCGGAAGAATGAAATGTTTGAGGCGGGTGTAGGTAGAGGAGATTTAGTCACCTTTCCGGCACCCAATCTGCACATTCCGACTGCAGCTGAACTGTGTCTCACGCCTTGTGCCGCTTTTTTTTACCACATGCGGCGAGTTTCATGATGTTGCCCTACTCATTGGCGAAAGTCGCATAAATGTCAAGTGGCAGCGTACACTGGCCATTCCTCCATCCCCGCGCCAGCCAGAAACCCAAAAACCGGATTAATGGAACGCGCTTTGTGCCCATAACATGGCATAAGGATTGACGCCTAATTGCTGGAGTGACCCACACGATGGATCACGGAAATGGTGTGCATTTGAGTGAAGGCAAACGGCTAGCGCGATCCTAGTTCAGATTGAACCGCTCTAGCGCATGGGTGCTCGACCTCGGCAGCGTCCAAGTTTATGATTAACGCGAAGGAAACTCGTGCTTTACATCACGGCGATAGTGAGCGCAAATGAGGACGAAGGTTTTCATTTAACTTGACTGAGACGGAGGAGAGGGTCAGAGGGGCAGAGGGGAGTTGATGCGCCCAACTCTGCAACGGGCAGCAGTGGTGAGAGTGACTAATCACTGCCGTCATCGGTGGACAGGTGGACTGGGAACCGAGCCTAGGTGCCAGTGGAGGAGGGTTATTGCCTTGACCTCGAGTTCAGTGCCTTTGATGTGTGGCGCTGTGGTGCCATCTCTTGTCTCGGCATATTCGCTTCACGGGACGCTTCCAGTGGCGCCACTTCTGATTAACTGTTTCATCCTACAAACGTGTGTACACCTCAGTGAGACATCGCGCTCAGCTTGGTGTGGACACGGAACAGAGCATCGGTTTTCAGCTTTCCCCACATATGACGCAAAGGCCTCAAAGTGGCTTACTGCTCGTGTGTGGCATACACGCTACACGTAGTGTTATCTGGTTAGGGGAGATTCGAGAACTATTCTTACGTGTTCACGGACGCGAGAATGAAAAATGAGCGGGAAGCAATCCTTGGGATCATCTGTTGACATTAGAACAACAAGAGGAAACTACCTCGAGCGTTCTCACCTACCACTTCTGTACCAGCATCCCCGGCACTGTGTGAGGAGGTGGGGTGGCCAACTGGTATGTTGCGTCTAACATCAACATGGGTCGACGACGGCAGTTGCTGACGAACTAGGGGACAAACAGGCATTCAACAGCGACAATAAATGGTTGCGCAGCTGCGTAAGCTTGTTCCAATTAACGTAGCTCTCGCGTGTGCTCGCGCAACTAAGGGGAAATAGCGCGCGGTCAGATATATTTAAGAAAGCTCGCGACGCGGTGAGTTGGTTGGAGGAAAAAAGACCGACGATGGCGAGATGCTACTCTCTTCCTCGTGGAAGATGAAAGAACGAGAACACGACCAGCGTCAGACTCTAAGTGCACAGAAAGAGCTATGATTGCACTGAGACTGGAGGGACTGGGGTGCCTGTCAAAGTAACTTATCAAAATGCCCACTGCCATTGCCATAAGGGGCAGTGGACGAATCTTGCTTACTTACTTATTTACTTACTTACGTACGTACGTCTCTCCCCATCCCCATCCCCATCCCCATCCCCACCTCTCCCTGCCTGCCTGCCTGCCTGCCTGCCTGCCTGCCTGCCTGCCTGCCAGCCAGCCAGCCAGCCAGCCAGCCAGCCAATGCTCTGCTTCACAGCGGCTGTACCTCAAACGCACTGCGCCTCACACTGGCCAAGGAAAGAGTTGTGAAGAGTCGCAGAGAAAAAGCACGGCTTACGCCGCCCGTACATCCCATCGTTGGAGAGCTCATAGTCTCGCGCTTCACCGCGGCACCACGAACTACTCGTCTGCGGGGTCCGCACGCACGAAACACTCAACACACTGAGTGTACCCACGGGCAATTGGTGATTAAAAGCGCCTTACCTGTTCTTCGGCGACGAAAGGACGCTAACAAGAGGAACGGCGACTGACTGTCTCATGTTCGCTCAACAAATACCTTTAGTAGTATCGCCTTCGTATAATTATGTGACCTCGTACCCTATTAATTCTTTAGGCACATATTTCATTTAATTAACAGTTTCGTAAAAATTGCCCACAAATTGACATATACGCCTCTCTGTGCGCTGTGCGGACTCCTTCTTGCACTGTCCAATCTGCATTAAAAGATCAGTCACTCACTCTGTTAGCACATTCGTCCCCCTTCTTAATCTCTCGCCAAATGCACCTGGCTTTCTCGCTTTGTGGCCGAAATCCCCGAGCATTCCATTCTGCTTCCACTAGCGCAAGGACACTCAAACTGCCCCACAGCGAGCCAGCGTACCGTGAGTGAGGAGGCATTACTAGCTGCTCAGGTCGCATGTGCAGGCTTGCTAATGCCCAGGCCGAAAGTCCTCGCTACTGCCAGCGCCATCTCCTCTGGGCACTTCTTATGAAGCTGTGTTCAGCACTGAGATTAAGCAGATGTTGCAACTTCCAATAAGAAGCCGAATGTCGTAGAAATAACCTCTCTGCTTCCATTATTTCAGCACGTAGTGATGCACGGACAACTGGGAAATTGCGTTTGTGCACGTAGACGAAGCACAGTCTCCCAACTCACGATGGAATACAGGGGCAGACATAAATTAGCCTGGGTCAAGTGTTGTCAGATTGTCGTTCACGCTGTTGAGCGAAAGAACATCGCGGGTAGAATGCTCAAGGGAAGCCGATTGGTTGACCAATTGCCGGCCTGAAGTTTTGACCAATGAGCGCTGGTACGACTGCAAGGTATTCGAAGGTGCGGAGTTTCACTGCCTCAATCGCTCACTCTTCCCGATTAGACGGTATAGTCTCCGCTACTGAAACCCTCCCGCATTACGGGCTCATATGAATTCTTTGGCATCTCATTTCATTATAGGCGCTTTTATACCTATGATTACTTGACAGTATCTCTCAACTCCCTGTTATTTGCGTAAAAGGCCGTGAAAAAGCAGCATATGCCTCCATTTCCACCGCTCTAACCATTCGCCCTCACACTCCCGCTCATTGAGGAGGCTTGAATTAGGCGGGATTCGTGAATGCAGTTGTGGATAGCGTAGCCCTACAACCGGCGCCCTTCCCTTATGAAGACTTGCCTCACTCTACGCAACAAGTCACCATCGGTGTCTTCTCAATGGCCATCGTTCATGGGAGCCATTGGTGCCAATTCTAGTGCATTTAGCAAATGATGTCACCTGCGATTAAGGAGAAGTCCATTTCCTCGGCTCTAAATGCCTTCATTCGCAGATAGCGGGATGTCAACAAGGCAACCTGGTGCGGGACTTTTCCATCACCGTGCCTTCTCGCATTGCTCATTTATGGCTGTTGCTTCGGGGGAGAAAAGACGAATTTGGGATGTCCGTAAGGAGGTGGGTGAGGAGAAGGAGGCGCCCAAATGGCATGTTGCCACAAGGAATGACAGTAAGGACGGTGGGTAAAGGTGAAGCTCATGGCGTCTGAGAGAGGCTAAGGATGCTCACTTTATGTACCTCTTTAGTGACACACGAGATCAAAGTAGGTGATGAAGAGATGGGGTGTTTTTCTTATCCTCCTGTGGTAATTCAATGCGACACATTATTGACACGTCTACCACGAATGAATTAGGAGCGCAAGGCACTTTCAACTTGTCCTCTTTCACTCTGCTTCAAGTTATCCAAGTCATGCGAGATTTGACTTGTCGAAATATACTCCGTTGATTTTTAGTCGAAACCATCACAGACCTTGTTACACCGTTGCCTTGAGGCTGGCAAACGGACGGACGTTGCAGTGTTACATAAGCCACTCCGCATTAAACATCTCTCCTTATCCTAGTATTGGACTCGCCCCATCATCTCGGATGAAGAAATTGCAAAAGTGTTGTTCTGCATAAAGCTCAAATGGAAGTTCTCCGCCTCGCGACATCATGTTGCGGGCGGCAGCAACAGCGCCACCAGCGGCAGACGGATGCATGGCTCAGAAGCCGGTAGTTCTTTTAACATTTTTACCCTTTCTTCCTGTTCAATGTGTCTCACAGAAGACGCCGTTGAGAGTTGGACACGTCCGCCAGAGTACAAAGCGACAGGCACGCGAACCGCATCTAATCCGTAAGAGAGAGGCGTGGTTCGACCGCACTTTACCATGTTCCCTACCACACCAAAGTTGAAAGCCTCTAACCGTCCGTGCCATAGGCCCTACAATGCGATAGAGCAGGTGTTGGACAGGTCAGTATGACCGGGGAACATTGCAGTCTACTAATGGTGGCGAAAACGCCTTTACCTCTATCCCTGCTGTTATTGCTGTTATTGCAGATCACCACTTTCCCCTATTCGGCATCGGCGATCCTCCAAGAGCCCGACACTTGCGTAGTCAGGGATGTGAGGAAGAAAAAGTAGGAGAGGAGGAAGGCGGAGAATTTAAAAAGACATTGAAGGAGAAGGAAGAGGATGTCATATCTCGAAACTCAGTGAAACGCATCAGCATGCATTTTATGAAAACTCCGTTTTTCACTGCGTTGTCTGTCTCACTAGGGAGTCAACAGTGACCCACCGAATTTGACAGAGCGAGAAGTAGGGGGCGAGTCTCTACCGAGTCAGACAGCTGTGAGCCATGTGAGGTCGCACGACCACGATCCTCTGCGGATTCTACCTATGCCTTTGCCTCGGAGGATGCCTATTCATGCTTGGACCCAGAGATGATGGCTTCGATACGACAGGACGAAGAAGACTTTTGGAGGCTAAAGAAGGCATGAATACTGTCACGCCTGCTGTCACAACTGAAGGCAATAGTGTCTCCTCCTTGGGCTAGTGCGCCAGTCAACGGTAGCACACTTCTCGGTGTGGGTAAATAAATGTGCTAACAGAGTGAGTTACTGATTGTTCTACCGAAGGTAGACACGGCAGTGAGGAGTGTGCACACCACACAGAGCGATGACACGTGTGCCAATGCAGTGACGTCACCCTCGGCCTCGGAAAGTGTCACCGTGGGTCCGAATAAGTGTCGTCGAATGCGGAGCCTTGCTGCCTTTGTCTGAGTGCCTAATGGTGTAAAAGGCAGGTATTGCCGTGCACTTGTGTCACATCTCACGCTGTCAGACTCTCCAGATCTACTACTTGAACTGGGACCCAGAGATGCGGCTTCAAAAGGTCAGGACAGTAGCGGCGGGCCGAGGCACCTACTAAAGGCGGCAGACGGCGCACATTCTCCCCAGACTGCTGTCACGACTGTCAGCTGTACGCTCACTGAGCTGGGAAGATCTCCAGCATTGCAGCCAGTGGTGCTCCTGAGCCAGCACCTCAGTCAGTGGTAAGCCGCTCTTCGGCGCTAAGGCTTATAAGAAAGACCACACAGAAAGCGAGCGAGCTCGCAGAAAGCCGACCTTCTGACTGCAGCCTCATGAGGCTTCAGTCCGAGAACATGTGGGAGGCACTTTTGTGAGTATCTGGACGAGCTCTCTGTCAACACGGACAACGTGTCCTTGGCAGGGCGACTTCGACGATGGTGAATGATTGCCAGTTGGGACAGCGTTACTGACCCCATTGTGCGCGTGCAGTCATCCCGACGTTGACATGAATTGCAGACAGTTTTTTAGCACATACGCACACGTCGAAGTGGCGAGTGAAAGTGAGTGGGTGATTGGGGAAAGGCGTGGCACCTGGAGGTATATAGGGAGAGAAGTGGTCTGTCCTCCAGTGATAGAATACATGCTTCGATGCCTCTCATGTCATTGAGAAGCACTTCTGCCAGGCGATGGAAGGGGAGAAGGCACTGCAGTCAGGTAAACACCCGCCTCGTGCTAAGTGGGGAGGTGTCCACCCATCACTCGTGAGTCACACCACAATGCGCCCGACGCATCGGAACGACTTTATTGGTACCAACAGCAGTGAGGTGAGATGCATGACGATGAGTAGCGCGGAATGGTGTGCGATGACTTGCAAAAGACGCCGTTAGCATAAGGGGACACTGAATGCTGGAAGTCGTCATAAGCTGGGTGAGTGATGGGTCAGCACATTCATGCAGGCAACCAGGGGTTAGGGCAAGGCACTATAGATAGGCCTTGCCTAACGACGGAGGGGGATGTCGTTTACTCGCTAAATGCGGCACCTCCTTACCACACGCAGGAGCTCACTGTCACCGCCACGCAGACGGGAATTCCCTATGCAACATCGACTTCTCACCCGTGAAACACCCACGCAGTTGGTACACGACGCGACGACTTAATCCACGGTAGTTGGGGACAGGCCAGCAAGTGAGTCGGAGGGCAAACAGAGTGAAGCTGAAGAAGGGGGCAGTGCGTGGTGACCGACATGCGTGCCATTTCGTTTGGCCTGATGTACTGTCTAGCCTGGACAAGCAGGGCCTCGTGTCTCTGCCTTCTACGAGGAGCTACCTGCGTGGAGGCCGACTTCTTAGCTGTGGCTGGGGAAGAAGTACTTACACACCATCCGATACCAATAGACACTTCGCAGTGCTTATGTCTGAACACGACGTGTGACAATCTCATCGGTGTTACAGCCTTACACAATGCCCAGAATATGGCCACTTGCAGAGTTCGGCAAATCATGGAGAGCAGCAGATGGCAAGCCTTTGCCAGTGAATAAGAGAATGGAGGAGGGAATGTATCAGCACGTTGTCAAACTCAGTGTTGTTGATCAGTTGTTACCAAGCTTCGAGGAGCATAGTTGATCGACAGCCTGAGTGCAACAGTATTTGGCGTAGCGGCATCAGAAAGGCATAATTTGAAGTGTTAGAAGTTCGATTGAGAAGAGGGCGAGGGAGGAGGAGGCAGAGATTTGGCAGAAGACAGAGTGTTAGTGGACACGTTGAAAGGAGGCCAAAATGTTTTTGTAGAGGCAAGAGTGAGCTTCCAGACCCCACACGAAGTCGTAGTGATTGTAATCGTCCACATAAACGACGTTCACGTTGGATGCCCCGCATCGCGTCAATTCGTGCGCAAAGCGTTTTGCAGCAGAAGCCGTTGAGAGGTGGTCACGTCCTCCAAAGTACAAAGTGACAGGCACGCGAATCGCATCTAATCCGTAAGAGAGAGGCGTGGTTCGACCGTACTTTGCCATGTTGCCTGCCTCCCCAAAGTCGAAAGCCTCTAAGCGTCCGTGCCACAGGCCCTACAATGTGATTGAGAAGGTGTTAGACTGGTCAGTATGACCGGGGAACATTGCAGCCTACTAATGGTGGCGAAAACGCCTTCGCCCCTGTTGCTGCTGCTATTGCTTTTGTTGTTGTTGTTGCTGCCGCTGACGACGCCACGAGGCTATTCTCCCCAAGCGAAATTTTCCCTCGTGTGACCACATCACCGACAACAATTCAATATGTGGAGGTCTTCGACAAGTGAAAGTTCACTTACGCACAGATCTTCTGCCCTCGCCACTTTCACATCAGCAAATCTCGATGTCGCACTTAAGAGCAAAATGCCGTCATCAAACACTCGCTAAATTAATGCCCACACAAGTGACCCCAAAGCAGGAACAAGCTGTCACGGATTAGCGCTGCAGATAGCAACTCTTCAGTCGCACACAAAACCGACATGAAAGCGTTGAAGTAGGGGTCGCCGATTATCGCCAAGAGGAGTCCACCTGAGTCCGTCCCTCCTTCGGTCTTGTGTACGTCAGTACGGGCGGATGATTGCGCTCTTTCCCTGTGTCGTGCCACTAGGCGGTGGTCGGATGCCACCACCTCGAGTCACGGTCAGAGGCCTACGTGCCACCTCCTCATCATGGGACCTTGTGTACGGCTCCCGCTCCTCCATTTCGCATGTTCAACACAATAAATTGTGGCAGAGTGGAATGAGAGGAAGAACTCGCCTGAGAGTGATGAACTATGTTTTGAACAGAAGTCGACGCAGCCACACTCTCGACATACATTGGCAGTCGTGTCTGCAAGGGAGGAAATAAGAGTGCTCAACTACACCCGACCTGGCCCAATCTAGCAAGCTCTGAAGCATCATGGATGGGTGTAATGGTGGCACTGGAAGAGAATCGGTGACTAACCGCGTTCATGTTCTTCGCATCGCTGCCACTGAGTAGAAAGAAGATATTGTGATTTAAAGGAGACGACAATTGATCCGGTGAGGTGGAGTGTGCGAGGAAGCGTTTAACACCTTCAGATGGCACGAAACGCCCGCAACTCCCAAGAAAGTGACATGCCGCTGGTAGAGACAGACACAACGGAGCTAAGCAATGAAACGGACTGGTAACGTTGCCCTGGTAGATGGGTGGTGCGAGCGCCGCCACTGCCGCCACCTGTCCACGCATTCTCGGGTCCTTGTTTAGCCGCGTCAGCATAATTTGAGCCCCCTTCAGGGTAGACAAGGTAGAAGGCACTCAACATCTCCCGCCTCACACAATTGCAGCCACCTCCTCACTCGCCACCACAAGCACACAAAGCAGCACGCGTGCTCACCTCAGAATGTCCAACATAGAATATCTTGGCTGCCCTCGTCTCCTCCATTATAAAGTCGACGACTCGAGGCAGATCATACTCGACCATTTCATCCCACGAAAATCCCCAGAACTCGTCATTAGCGGGTCCAGGTGCACGTGTCGTTGGGAGTAGGCGTTGCCGCGGCTGTTGCCCAGCCACACATCATAGTCGGCATCGGCGAGTATGAACGCCAAGCTTGGTGAGGCAAGTTACTTATCCACGTGTGAGACGAGTCGAGAAGTCCGTGCTGCAGAAGCACCACCTTCCTCTTTTCTTCACACTTTACCCGTGGCGACTTCGAGCGAACGCGATGAAGTGTGAGCAGATATCCATCCGCCGTTTCAACAATGTACTCGTTTGCTTGGTAACCGTTAGCCTCGATTATTTCAGGCTGCAATTAGAAAACATCTTGTACAGGCTAGCTTTGAGCGTGGCAGGTGAGGTGCCAAGGTGTGCCAATGTCTCGCCCCTCCCCTCACACCATTCAGCGTGCCACGCAAGCACTCCCAACTGCATTTGTGCATATGCCTGACTTAACCCTGTTACCTCGGTCAAAGTGCAAGGGTGTAAGGAAAAGAGCAAAGAATTTCACGCAACTGTGAGCTAGAGCATAGATAACATGCGAATTGTTTGCTTGGTGGGAGGTAGAGAAATGTCGGCACACGTACAGCTGTAAGACAAGCGTGTGGCTCCTTGCGTTCGGCAAACCGCGTGAAAGATGAGCCAACACAGAGGAGTGCGATGAGCACAATGCAAGTAAGACGCCTCATTCGGTTGCGACGACTGCGCCTCGTGCTTGACGGAGTAGTGTATTTATGGGCCTGGGGAAAGTACAAAGTCGTGAGACGTTACTTGGTCGATGGAATGAAAACTGCGTTCGATGGAGAGGCATCACAATTAGAGGGTGCGCGGCGTGCAGGTAACCTGCCCACAGGCGAGTGTTGAATGGATGTGGATGCCAGAAAAGAAAGTCTGTCGACTTGTGCAGTCTTTTAGAAATAATAATAACGGGCAGATCTGGCGTTAGAGGAGAGTCAGCCCGAGTAAACATGCTGAAATCAGCACGGCGAGGCTAAATTAAGATCCGAGAATGCGTGGACAAGTGGTGGCAGTGACGGCGATCGCAGTCCTCGTCTACTCGAGCAACGCCACCAGTCCATTTAATTATGCAGCGCCATTTTGCCTATCTCTGCACAAAATTTCCTTCAGCACTGTCAGGTAATGACTTTCACTTATGACCACTCCGCCACACTTCTCACAGAAGCGGTGGGAGTTGGGTATTTCATCATTTAACGTGACTGCAGCTGAAGGCGCCCCACCCCGACTAGTGGGTGACACAGGAGAAGGCCACGCCTCCACCCGCCTTGATGTGCATGCATGGGAATGAGTGACAGAATTGGAGTTAACTGTGCGTGGTCACCGGTGGAGACTGTTACTCGATTTTGTTCACGGCCAGGTCAGATGAGGCAGAAGTGGGAATTCCGCAATTGGTTCCTCGCAACGGCTCCATGATACCTGCTTCGAACACTACAAATCACTCACATCTGCACTCGTTAACTCTTATGCTGGGCAGATCACTATTTGATCATGATACACATTTCTCACGTGTGAGGCAACCAATCAACGGCACTGCGATTGAAAATGAATCAGACTCCACTTTCCCTCCTCCTTTTTCAATAGTAAATTTCCGCCCCCGACTCTCCACCATATTCTCTCATCCTCTCTATTTCGATATAGCTCAACGCATTCATTTTCGGCATAAGGGGGAAACACCGAGGAGAGTGTCACTGGTAGCGTTCAGTCCTGACCATTGCCACGTGTCTATTGACATAGGATGGGAATATAAACGATTAATCGCTCACAGCTACGAAGTCGAACTCAACGCAGGCAGCTCCTCGGAGATCGGGAGGCGGGATACCCTGTTCATCCAAACTAATGAGTACACACGAGGCCAAAGGAAAATGGTAGGAATCGATTCTGGCCTCTGTAGATGGTCAGAGAGTCCCCTACCTGCGTACACTAGAGGCATTTCCTCCTCATGCAGGTAGGAGTGTAGTGTCACGAGATGCCGTAGAAGACGAAGAAGAAGAAATAGGCTGTCATATCGCGCGTCTCATTGAAATCGCTCATTGTGTAATCTGTGTAGACTTAGATTTGACTGCGTTCTCCCTCCTCGCTCTCTCAGTGGCAAGCCAATAGTCTCGCCAGCACATTGGACGAGTGGGAGGCTGGTTGTGAGTCTTTGCTGACACGGACAGCGGTTCGTCATGTGAGATCGCAAGATGACGCCCCGTCAACTGTGCGGCGGCATTCGAGGGCCCGGGAATGTTCGCCCTCGACCACCCTCGTAATGCGTATCTATACCAGGATTCCCGATGCCACCAGTGCGGTCACTGAACAGACTCTGCTTCCACTGCTAGTGTCAGTCAATTGTATGCCACCCTTCAGTGCTAAGGCTCCTTCAGAAGAGCACGGAGAACGCGACCTCGTAGTAAGTCGAACTGCCAATAGTATAATTCAGGGGCCTTCAGCAAGAGGCGATGAACAGGTATGCTGAGTGAGCATGTATGCGAACCATCTGTCACTACTGTCAAAATCGAGTCGAGTAGCGGTCAGCATTTCTCCACTTTCCTGCCACGCAGTATGGACTGTCAAAGTCCTGGGGCTCTGCAGGCTCTCATCGACCTGATTGGCGTTTCGCGCAGCCCTGTGTGCGTGGCCTCCAGTTTGAGAAAAGGGTCTTGCGCAGCTTTCTCATCTAAGCCCCACTCGCAACACTCATTATTCCCTCCGGCCGTAGGAAATAACCAATTTATCAAAGAAAATGTGCTCACAGATTTCTGCCAACGGCATTACCGCATTATTTTAACCCAGGCACTGTCGATGCACAACAATTCCCACAAGCGGTTATAAACAAGTTGTGGTCGGGGGAGAAGTTGTCGTCACTAATGTTCTCATATCAATGGGACATTTGTTGATGGAAGAATAGCTGCGTGCAATGCGTGCGGCTGACCGAAATGTCGAGTTTCTGGGTGTCGGGTAGGAGAAGGCGATTCACCACTTCAAAGTTACTTTATTCATTCGTATGGGAGATCTGCATATTGAGGGGGAAAAACGCAGTGGGGGTCGGTTGATTTGGGGTGTTGCAGCGTCTTTGGTCGGTTCTGCAGATGCAGAGAGTGGATGATCACCTGTCCCTCCTCTTACGGGCAAACATGACAACAACACTTACGAGTGCACCTCGTATCTCTCTCCGTTCACCTCTCCTGGTGTAAGTAGTAGCAAATTACACTGGATAAATGCCACCTCGTGCCTCTGTGCTTTACGAGGAGCTGCCTGCGTCGAGGCTGACTTCGTAACTTTGGCGAGGAATCGTTACATCTCCACCCGATGTCAACTGACACGTGGTGGGGCGCAGTTTCCATGAATGTTGCGAAAGCCTAACCTGGTCAAATAATGACTGAGGCCTCATTAGGTTGGGGGGGTTATAAGCGAATGGGTGGAAATGGTAGAAGTTTTGCTCGGCAAATGGCAATGGACGAGAAGCGGTGAGAGATCTGATGGAAGTCGTGGTGCTATTAATAGAGCTGATGGAAATGCATAATGTCATTATTGTCGCAATAGGCGGTGTCAGGATCCCGATGTCAGGATGGTCATTAGGGAGGTGAACGACGCGCAAATACGCTACTGCGCATGATGCACATGCGCGCCAAACGGGTGGGGCTTGTACACACTTTAAGCGCAATGTGAAACACGGTAAAAGCCCCAAGACACGCGAAGAAGATGAGGAATGCCGAGGCTACGTTCCGGCTACGGAATTATGTTAACCGCCACGATTCTTGCAGTTGTGAGACGTAAGTAGGAGGGTGGATGTGAGCAGGAGTGGCACCTCAGGGCGCCTTCCCCACAGGCTCGAACAACAATCGAGGCATCTTTCACGGGATAAGCATGCAGCTGTCGTTTCAACTAATTGCCTCTCCTTCTCTATCAGTAACGGCAGCGCTTTGCAAGGGAGTGCCACCTACTTAAATAAGGAAGTAAGAATTTAATCGTTTGCTCCTTCTTCCTGGCAGGACTCGATGCCTTGGAAGGAATCTGGCCATCGACAGATTCCGCCGGATCGACGAGACATGAAATGCGATTCATGTGTTCGGCAACGGGATGTGAGCTGGTCAGTTATGAGCACATTCTCCTCCTCACCAAGGCCACTGACACCGACAACGGTGGTAGAGACCCAGGGGGGCTCCGTCACACATCGGCTGGTGTGATTAGCGTGCGAGATGAGGGATGAGAACGAGATGTCTGCGGCACGAGTAGGCGCAGGAGGCACAACCACCATCTTGCCACTTGTGTGCAGGCACCGCCGAAAGTGCATAGGAGGGCGCAATGTTTTCACTGTGGCATTCTGACTCCGTCCATTGGCAGCAGGTTTCATGCGAAATGCTCCGTGACTTGACAGAGGAAGGCATCTGGCTGGATTTCGGTGTCATTTGAGGTGTCCACAGTGTAGCAGAAAATGATTCGGAGTCAATTGTGCGCAAACGCGAGCAAGAGTGAGGAGCTGTGTAGAGGAGGAGCGAGGAAGGGAGTGATTGACTGAGACGTAAACAGGTGATGCATATCAGGAAGGGAAGCCTTCCGTTCAGCGTCTATTTCACCACACGCAGCAACTTAACTTGAAATCTCTTATCCATTCATTGCCACTAGCCAACTGTCAACTGTGATAGACTTCGCTCTTCTAACAAAACGGATGAACGTCTTCGTCAACTCTGCACCAAACTCAAAAGGCTATGCCACGCATATCCCTGTTCGAGACTCACAACCATCGGAACTGGCACTTCCCACACATATTCTATCAGTTTATCTCCTATAGTAACTCTCTTTTGAAGCTTCGGTTGGGGTGCCGGTGACTGTGTACTGGGGCGGACGTGACCGACTCTCAACGCCGCCTGATGTGAGACGCATTTTGCGCGAATTGGCACGCGGGACGGTGCCTGAGGTGCGCGACATTTACGTGGACAATTACAATCATCTCGACTTCGTATGGGGTCTAGACGCTGTCTCTCGCGTCTACAATGACATCATCCTTTTCTTTTAGCGTTATTTGTAGCTAAATCGATTCAGTGACCCAACCTAGCAACTAGTCGTGATAATTTGATTAGAGGGAGACGACTGTCCAAATGTCTCAATCGTGCTGCGATGTATTCGTCCAGTTGGGGCGAATGCAACGAAGTGGGACGAGGTCGAGGACGAGGCGAAATAAGACATGTGAATCGGAAACAAATAATGCGTCTGTACTATGCTCCCATCACTAAGGGAAATGAGCCTAGAAAGTTGACCTGAACTGGGCCATATTATATGAATTCACCATCCTCATCACCGTTATGTGCAGGCACCGTCGAGAAGATGTAAGAGAGTTCAGTACGATCACTGCGACAGCACTGCTCCGCTCACGTCTACCCAGCTCCGAGTGAAATTCTCAGTGACTTGACAGAGGTTTCTGTCAACCGTCAAGTAGAAGAGAAGGAGTCCACGTGGGCGTGGGCCAAGGCGAGAGTGAGGGACTGGCAGGAGGAAGGAGGGATTAATGGGGTGATGGACTGAGGGAGTGAGGAATCACGCGTCAACTGTCTGCCACTACAGGGCAACCGACGTGATTTGACGATCCAACTGGAGACACTGATGCGTCTGTTGAAAACCAGTTCAGGCCAAATGGGCAAGTCAAATGAGGATGCGACTTTCGGTCTTGCATACCATCAGCAAAATTACCACACACGACCCAGAACGGCAAACGCAGTCTTACCGCGACGAAGTTGCAGTCTTATTCGACGTAGCAGTGGAACGCGCACCTCCTTGGAAGGCCTCGTCAGTGATGCAGGCCTTCGGAGAAGTGTGGACGCGGAGTCCAAGCTCAGCATACCTGGCATACACGACCAGGTGGTGGGGAATACGATGTCGCTACAGAGGAGGCGAGGCAACAATCGTCTTCTCTCTCCGCAGCATCAGATGGCAAGTGATGTTGCGCACAAAAGTCGACCTCGCAACCTCTCGCACTCCGTCGGACCTGTCACGGGCGCTCTGCTCAGAGGAAATTCCGTCAACAAACCAGTGAGACATTTGCTTTTCGCAAACCTGTGCAAATTCACAACCACTCAATGAATTTTGACCTCGCAGGATAATGGCAGTTCAGTGCTATAGACTGGTCTTGTGGGTTACAGGAGCGGATGGGTGGATGGATGACAGGAAATCCCGCCTGCCCCGTTCCTAGTGCACTTTTCTGACAAAATTGGGATGCGGGTTGCATAGTCTTCTGGGTTTTGGGCAGACTTGACGGAAGGAGGCACACTTTTTGCGATAACCAGGGATTCCACCCCAATTACCACTCGGCTAATGGTATTGCAAGTTAGTCACTGTGTCTGGTGAGGTAGCCGATGAACGAAAGACTTCCCTCCCCTCCTCCGCATTGCGTGTTTACTGCGCGGAAGAGGAGGCTGGCACCGTAGTACGCAAGGACTGCGGAAATCAACGCATTTTGCATGCATGTTGGAAGGCCTGCATGGCTTCGCGGCCCTCATGTGGGCGCATTCGCCGGGATGGGGGAGAGCACCCACAGGAGCTCTTCCAGTTGACATACTTTCTGAGGATAGTCAGGTGCAGGTGCTGAAACCAACAGGGTGTTGTGCTCGCCAGCTTGCCCTTCCTTCTTCGTGCCTGTGCGCTGTACCCAATCGTCTGACAGGCAGTAAGGGTGGGGCAGCGCTCCTCAGTTAGACGACCACTTGTGAGCCCCTTTGACTAGCTTATGTTTGGTCAGTCTTAGTAGATGCTGCGCATACCTTACCGGTCTGAAGTCAGTCGTCACCAAACTAAATCTGTCCGTTTGCCTCCTGCACGATCTGTTGCCTGGCCTCCTATACTGTGCCGGTTTATGTGTCTTGCTAAGTACTCATCCATGCTCCTATATGCTTTTACTTAATTACCTCTCGTACACCGAACTCAAATGAGAAGAAAGAGTGCAAAAATGCGTTTTATTGTGACAGGGGACGTCTGTGATAGGTACGTGGCAAGGATACCCAAGTGTGTCGGGGCGGGGTGCGGAGGCGGTCTACATGCTTGATTCAAACCGTGGTGTCCCTCACGAACCCAGAGACCAAACACCGGCCAACAGGTATGTTTAGACACCTTCTCTCTCACTTCTTCCTGACCAATAAACCTTCACACACCGTCTTTCTGACCTGAGGACAGGACAAATGGTAATACGCCAATAATTGGTTTCCTGTTTTCCGTGGGAAGCAAGTAGGCCATTATTCCGGAAGCCAGTTCATCGTATATTTTCTCTTGTCCCTGCCTTAATTTAGATTATTCCGTATTATTCCGTCCAACCGCTGGAGACGCGGCGATCCGGGTTATATGAGTTGCGTATGGAACAGTTAGGCACATACACACACAGACAGCCTCACACAAACACAGACACACTCAAGCACTCGGAGAGGTAGTTGTACACGTATACGTAGAGTCACACACATGCAATACTTGAAGGCGAGACCAAAGCCGGGGAAATTGGCGACGATTAGTGTCACCTTGTAATGCGGCCCCATTGTTACTCGTTCATTTCGACAAAACGTAGACATATCAGCGCATACGTGGGCATAAGGTCAGGAGACGGTCCTCTTAATCTTCCATGCCATCACTTCGAACAATTTGTTGTCATGCCAATCTTTCGTTTCTATATCACACAGAGGCACATCTAGTGGCACTGCCTCGCTGCCCCACTCTCTCGAGAGTTCCCAACACGCCTCCAAAGTCACTGTGCAACTAAGTGACAGTCAGCGCAACTCGGATGCCAGACTACACGAATCCTTGGTAAGACCCTGCGTTTACGCGTGTTCTTTCACTCGCCCTATCGATACGTTAGCACGGCGTCTTCCCCCTGCCCTTGACTACAGAACTCAAGTGTATTGCGACGGCTGCTTTGGCAGACGACACCACTGGTGCTGGTGGTATGCGAACTAATGTGACGGAGACCGCGAATTCGAGCAGAATCAGCATGACTGCATGAGTTGCGCTCTTAGAGAGTCGAGGTAGACATGCATATGTTTGGCGGAATGCAGGGTAAAAGGCGTGAATGTGGAGAAGTAGCGTCACCTCAGGGAAAAGAATTAGCGGGCAGTCTGTGAAGACTTTGCCTTTCCCTGCATAGCCCGTCTCAGGGAGAAGTCAACAGCGTCTCACTATATTGGACGGAGTGGGAAGTGGAGAACGAGTGTCTGCTGAATCAGACAGTGCTGAGTCACGTGAGATCATGCGACGACGACCCTTCAACTGTGCTGCGGCATTCGAGTCCTCGGGAGGTTCTACCTCTGCCATTGCCTCGGGTGATGCCTATCTCTACTCGGACCCAGAGATGTTGGGTTCGGGATGGCAAGACGGTATCGGCGGACGGAGAAACCTGTTGAAGCCGACAGAGGAAGCAAATGTTGTCACGACTGCCGGCAGTGCGGTCAATGAACAGACCTCCAGCGTCACCGTAGTCTCTGCTCCTGGGGCTAGTGCGTCAGTCAACGGTATGCCACCCTTCGGTGCCAAGACTCATAAAGAAGACCACGGAGAACGTGACCTCATAGTAAGTCGGCCTCCTAGCCTTGTACTCCCGCGGCTTCGGAAAGGGGTTATGTTGAGGCATTTTAATGAGCATATGGGCCAACCCATTTCCTCATAACGGCTGCTTTGCAGCACCACTTCGAAGATGGTGGTGTTGAGAACTGGACGGAAGGGAAATTGCACATGGTTGTGGTAGCGAATGTTAGTTGAAACAGTGTTAGTGGCTGCAAGGCTTGAGTCCACTCATCCTGACATAAACTAGACAAATCGTTATTCTGCATGCGCACGGCCGCAAGTACGTGGACGTCCGTATGGCAAGTGAAACGTACGTGAGAGGTGGAAGAAGTGAGACACATTGAGGCTTGTGGGGACAGAAATGGTCTTGACCCCTGCCGTAGGATACACATTCTGATGCCACTTATATCGGTACTTACTTATGCCATTCAGTAGAGTTTGATATTTTGGGGCGGCACATGAAATCTCGAGCCTCACGCTCGGGCCATTAGCGTCCGCCCACAGTAGTGGACTGTGCGCATTCACTAGCGCTTTTTGTGCGCAAACGGCATTTGGCGATATGGGGCGAGATGGGAGATGGTCAGCGATGGCGAGTTCAGTTCTGCTCAGAGATGACGTGCACGAGTGAATGTAGCTTTTGCATGTGTCCACAAGAGTGGCCACAGGTGACCACTCGTCTCCCCATTTCCAGAACTGACGAGAGAGGCTGCAACACTCCGAACCAACCGACGTCATTGCATTCATTTCACTCGATATGCAGCGTCTCAATATTTCATCTCTTCCCGCGCACAGTGTATGTACCCAAATGAGATATTCCAAGCTCTGCAACGAAGTGATATTCCTCTGCCCCCACACCATCTCGTCCTATCCAATCCCACCCTGATCCATGCCATGACATATCATTTCATCCCATTTGCCATATCTTTCGCTAGCATGACCTCAGCTTGTATTTATATGCCAGTATTCCTGTAAAATATATATACCAACCAAGAATCGTCCTTTTTGAAAATGCCTGTCTGAGCACAGCAGGTGGATGTCATCCTTCTTACACACGGCAACAAAGATGGGCACATGCTTTCTGGCATTAGACGGGACAGAGTGCGTGAAGAAAGAGAAGGATGATACAAGTGTCCCAGATACAAATTCTGGTTGGGTAAACTGAGAATTAGGGCTCGAGCTCACCGTACGCTAAAACAATCGTGGATCAGCACTTCACCTGGTGCTAACGATCATCTTTCCATGGATATAACTAATAGGCAACACACAGCATACGGGAAAATCGACGAATTCGCTGCAGTGGGTTTTGCTGTCGGCGAGAGAGGAGCCGTCAATTTCAAGAGGGCAACTAGCACGCGCTGAGCGCATTGCGCAATCACGTGAGATGTCGGGTATTGAATGAGACGGTGTAAAGAGACGCGACATTCACCCCACGGTCACTTCGTCACAGTTGGTGAAGTGAGTAGAGTTCAGGAACAAATTAACTGAGGTCAAGAGATGGCGTAACTTAGGGTGGGTGCCTGAATTCCCTATTTACCTCTCGGGTCCTTGTTCAGCCGCGCCAGCATGATTTGAGCCCCCTTCAGTGCAGACAAGGTAGAAGGCACTCAACATCTCCAGCCTCACACGATTGCACCCACATCCTCACTCGCCACCACAAGCACAGAAAAACAGCACGCGTGCTCACCTCAGAATGTCCAACATAGAATATCTTGGCTGCCCTCGTCTCCTCTATTATAAAGTCGACGACTCGGGGCAGGTCATACTCGACCATTTCATCTCACGAAAATCCCCAGAATTGGTCATTAGCGGGGTCCAGGTGCACGTGTCGTTGGGAGTAGGCGTTGCCGCGGCTGTTGCCCAGCCACACATCATAGTCGGCATCGGCGAGTATGAACGCCAAGCTCTGGTGGGACAAATTGTTCATCCATGTATCTCAGTCTCGGACACACCCCATCAACTGGAGACGAGATAGAGAAGAAACCGCAAAACTTGATGTTCTCAGTAATGCAGAAGAAGTAGGAGTTACTCTTGTGTTCACGTATACCTTCCTACAGATGATGTTGCGACTCGACTACACATGGCCGTGAGCATAAGTGCGGACGGTTGTCGGGGCAAAAGCAGCCTCGCCACTCATCCTCCTTTCTATGTAATATGAAGACCTTAAAATGAAACCATCCATTTTAGGCAGTATAAAGGCGCCACATGGGGTATTTTGCCTAGGGAAGTCAAAAGCAACCACATCACAGTCGTCCCAAGCAATGCGCTACAATGCCATGCCACGCTAAGTCTTTCATCTCTCACGCAGTACGATACTACCAACTGGGCGCGTATTTATATGCGAGTATTCCTATAAAATGTGCACCAAACGACATTCGGCGTGTTTGACGATGCGACAAAACTCGACTCCTGCCTCGAGGCTGCACACGGAGTGGGCACCAGTGGTAACGTAGACCAGCCTGAAGCTGGTGTGCGAAATATGTGGTCCATCATCGACTCTGAGGACAGTGAATGCGGCGACAAAGATCACCACATGTTGTGGCACACATGACGCGGTGGCGGAACTACGCCGTAGCTACAGAGGAGGAGGAGGAGGAGGAGAGGCAACAGTCGTCATTATCCCTCTTCGCACAAAGGTCAGTCCCGAAGACTCTCACACTGCGGCGGGCCTGGCACGGACTTCCTGCTGAGGAGAAATTGTGTCAACAAACCAGGCACTCTTTTGCTTTCCACAAGCCTGCGGCAACTCGCAACCAACCGATGAATGTCGACCTCTCAGGATAATTCTAATTTAGTGCTCTCCACTAGTCTTGTAGGTTGCAGAAGCTGCGGCATGGATGATAGGACATTCTGCCTGCCCAGTTGCCCTGCCTCCTTGTCCTACCCCGTTGCCAGGGCATTTGTGTGGAAGTGCCAGTTCCGATGGTTTGTGAGTCTCGAACAGGGATATGCGTGGCATAGCCTTTTGAGTTTGGTGCAGAGTTGACGAAGACGTTCATCCGTTTTGTTAGAAGAGCGAAGTCTATCACAGTTGACAGTTGGCTAGTGGCAATGGATGGATAAGAGATTTCAAGTTAAGTTGCTGCGTGTGGTGAAATAGACGCTGAACGGAAGGCTTCCCTTCCTGATATGCATCACCTGTTTACGTCTCAGTCAATCACTCCCTTCCTCGCTCCTCCTCTACACAGCTCCTCACTCTTGCTCGCGTTTGCGCACAATTGACTCCGAATCATTTCTGCTACACTGTGGACACCTCAAATGACACCGAAATCCAGCCAGATGCCTTCCTCTGTCAAGTCACGGAGCATTTCGCATGAAACCTGTCCATTTCATCATCCAGCGTCATTTTGTCTGTCTCTGTACAGGATATCCTTCAGCACTGTCAGGTAAGGACTTTCACTTATGCCACTCCGCCATCATTAATTATTGTGCGTTGACGATGTGTGTTGGAAGGAGCAGAAGCGGTACGCGACTGCTCACAGATGAGAGTTGTTTATTTCGTCATTTAAGGTGACTGCAGCTGAAGGCGCCCCACCACCGCTTAGTGGAGTGACACAGGGGAAGGCCACGTCCTCCACCCGCCTTGATGTGCATGCATGGGATGAGTGACTAATTGGAGTTGTCTGTGCATGGTCACCGGTGGAAACTGCTGCTCCCATTTTATGCATGGCCAGGTCATATGAGGGAGAAGGGCGAATTCCGGCAATTGGTTCCTCGTAACGGCTCCATGCTGCTTCGAAACATTTCAAATCACTCACATCTGCACGCGTTAACTCCTTATGCTGGGCAGATCACTATTTGAACATGATACGCATTTCTCCCGTGTGAGGCAACCAATCAACGGCACTGCGATTGAAAATGGGTTAATTAGACTCCACTTTCCCTCCTCCTTTTCAATAGTAAATTTCCGCCCCCTACTCTTCACCATATTCTTCTCATCCTCTCTATTTCGATATAGCTCAACGCATTCATTTTTCGGCATAAGGGGGAAACACACGAGGAGAGTGTCACTGGTAGCGTTCAGTCCTGACCATTGCCACGTGTCTATTGACATAGGATGGGAAATAACGATTGCTCACCACAGCTACGAAGTCGAACTCAACGCAGGCAGCTCCTCGGAGATCGGGAGGCGGGATACCCTGTTCATCCAAACTAATGAGTACACACGAGGCCAAAAGAAATGGTAGGAATCGATTCTGGCCTCTGTAGATGGTCAGAGAGTCCTACCTGCGTACACTAGAGGCATTTCCTCTCTCATGCAGGTACGAGTGTAGTGTCACGAGATGCCGTAGAAGACGAAGAAGAAGAAATAGGCTGTCATATCGCGCGTCTCATTGAAATCGCTCATTGTGTAATCTTGTGTAGACTTGATTTTTGACTGCGTTCCCCCTCCCTCGCTCTCTCAGTGGCAAGCCAATAGTCTCGCAGCACATTGGACGAGTGGGAGGCTGGTTGTGAGTCTTTGCTGACACGGACACGGTTCGTCATGTGAGATCGCAAGATGACGCCCCGTCAACTGTGCGGCGGCATTCGAGGGCCCGGGAATGTTCGCCCTCGACCACACCTTCGTAATGCGTATCTATTACCAGGATTCCCGATGCCACCAGTGCGGTCACTGAACAGACTCTGCTTCCACTGCTAGTGTCAGTCAATTGTATGCCACCCTTCAGTGCTAAGGCTCCTTCAGAAGAGCACGGAGAACGCGACCTCGTAGTAAGTCGAACTGCCAATAGTATATTCAGGGGCCTTTCAGCAAGAGGCGATGAACAGGTATGCTGAGTGAGCATGTATGCGAACCATCTGTCACTACTGTCAAAATCGAGTCGAGTAGCTCAGCATTTCTCCACTTTCCTGCCACGCAGTATGGACTGTCAAAGTCCTGGGGCTCTGCAGGCTCTCATCGACCTGATTGGCGGTTCGCGCAGCCCTGTGTGCGTGGCTCCAGTTTGAGAAAAGGGTCTTGCGCAGCTTTCTCATCTAAGCCCACTCGCAACACTCATTATTTCCCTCCGGCCGTAGGAAATAACCAATTTATCAAGAAAATGTGCTCACAGATTTCTGCCAACGGCATTACCGCATTATTTTAACCCAGGCACTGTCGATGCACAACAATTCCCACAAGCGGTTATATAAAGTTGTGGTCGGGGAGAAGTTGTCGTCACTAAATGTCTCATATCATGGGACATTTGTTGATGGAAGAATAGCTGCGTTGCAAGCGTGCGGCTGACCGAAATGTCGAGTTTCTGGGTGTCGGGTAGGAGAAGGCGATTCAACCACTTCAAAGTTACTTTATTCATTCGTATGGGAGATCTGCATATTGAGGGGGAAAAACGCAGTGGGGCTCGGTTGATTTGGGGGTTTGCAGCGTCTTTGGTCGGTTCTGCAGAGTGCAGAGAGTGGATGATCACCTGTCCTCCTCTTACGGGCAAACATGACAACAACACTTACGAGTGCACCTCGTATCTCTCTCCAATTCACCTCTCCTCGGTGTAAGTAGTAGCAAATTACACTGGATAAAATGCCACCTCGTGCCTCTGTGCTTTTCACGAGGAGCTGCCTGCGTCGAGGCTGACTTCGTAACTTGTGGCGAGGAATCCCGTTACATCTCACCCGATGTCAGCTGATCACGTGGTGGGGAGTTTCCAAATGAATGTTTGCGAAAAGCTAACCTGGTCAAATAATGACTGAGGCCTCATTAGGTTGGGGGGGTTATAAGCGAATGGTGAATGGTAGAAGTTTTGCTCGGCAAATGGCAATGGACGAGAAGCGGTGAGAAGATCTGATGGAAGTCGTGTGCTATTAATAGAGCTGATGGAAATGCATAATGTCATTATTGTCGCAATAGGCGGTGGTCAGGATCCCGATGTCAGGATGGTCATTAGGGAGGTAACGACGCGCAAATACGGCTACTGGCGCAATGATGCACATGCGCGCCAAACGGGTGGGGCCTTTGTACACACTTTAAGCGCAATGTGAACACGGTAAAGGCCCCAAGACGCGAAGAAGATGAGGAATGCCGAGTGCCCGCTTACGTT